>JAURVB010000828.1:0-68475 GCA_033002965.1 Piper betle
TTAGTCTCCTCCGGTACTCATCGCTGCCCAATTGTATAGTACATAGTGAAGACTCCAATTTTCTATGTTTATTTAGGTCGAATCTAACTAGGTTTAGTACCGTGTCTTTTGTGGGTCTAAATTCCTTGTCACATATTTAAAACACCTTATGGTGGATCCTAACCCCCCAACTCGTGGCGTGGTTCCCGAGGTCATCCAACAAACCTGTGAGTGCAAACCCTAGCTGCCCGTAAACTGTGCCTAATGCAAAGGCGTCCTTATAGCACCTTTATGGCCTAGTGTAATGACACTCAAAGGCCCTACTAACGGCCTTGCGCTAGAAATTCAGAAATTAGGGACTTGACTTTATGTGCAACTAGATTAGCAGGCATGCTTAGTCTGGGTCTGATGATTTCTATGGTTCATCATGGCTAAGGCCGGTACCCTTGCATTGGGTTGAAAACTATGCGCCAGGCATTTGCCCTTTTCTATAAAAGCAACCTCTTTCCCTCCTTTTTCATCACTTTTCTCTTCTTCCCTCCGACTTCCTCCTTGCTCCCTGGCCTCTCCACACCTTTCGCCACTTCCACTATTGTTTCCAAGCTTGGCTAAGTGCCTAGGGTTGAAGGTCTTGGGGTAGATAGCCTCAAGAGACATCCCTTAAGAATTTTTTGAAGTAAAAACCATAACCTCATTAAGGACATGAACAAAACCCTAAATGCCTTGTGTTGTTTGTTTTTTAGTTGATGTGATATGTCAAGCTGTGAGATTATACTCCATGGGGCGACTATTAAAAGATAGTAATCAAATATATAAAAATTACTGATGGATTCACTAAGTGTCCACTGAAAACATGTAAAGTTTGGTAGCATTTGAAAAAATGTTTAAGTGGTTAGTTAATCTGGTTTTATGAAGTGTAAAGAAATGCTAAGTGAAATTGCAAGAAATTTCACCCAAGACTTTAGGATTTGTCCCAATAACACCACCCTAAAATTAAAGAGCCAATGACTTAGTACATCGTACGTAATGATTTTCCCAACCAACTAGGTCTAGCCAACTCTAGAAATAGCCAATTCCTTCCCTTCCCAAATCCAATCAGGCCAAAATACTTAGAGTTTAGTCTCAAAATTGAACAAGATTCAAGCCCACGGTATTGGCTAGTCCTACCCTTTTACCTAGGCCCATTTAGAGTTTTCAAGCTCATGAACAAAACATAGGAAACTTTATGTGTGACCCAAGAACACTATTCCTAACACCTTAGTACGACCTTTATTACCCTTGCTCATTATGTTTCTCATGGGCCAACACTTGGTGATTTGTATATTGAACCCTTAGAGTGTCAGGGCCGACTGTTCTAAATTTTACTTCATTTTAACATCGTTTGGCCCATCTGAAAAATAGTATAGTTAAGTCCATTTGAGAAAAATTACAAGTATATGACTTTCAGTAAGTATACATGCCTTAAATCCTAATTAAGGTTATCTAATGATGATTAACACTTCATTAAGATAATAAGTAAGTTTATTTAGTTTTGATGTGTCGTGCATGTGTTGAGGTATTGTCTCATTTTATATGCCAATGTGATCCGAGGTTGATTTAGGTTTCATCTCCTTGTCGGGCTATACAGAGTGAACTCGTTGAGTTAAGACGAGGGGCTTCACTCATCCAGGTCTGTATGACTCTTTTGTTTCACCTCTTCTTGACTCCTACAGTGTCAAGATTTATTAGAGTTTTACACATTAGATGACATCGATGATATTTTTATATGATCCCTCTAATGCTAGGCCATTGAGTTGAGTTTTCCATAGTTTAATAAAACTAGAAGGATGAGATCCCTTGTTAATTTTTGAACATAAGATTTAGAAATTTATTATATAAGTTCCTCCCTATGCCCATTAAATAAGTACATGCAGTTATATGAGAGTGGTATGGGTTATATGAATTGCATTACTACTCCTTTACACCCTAAAATATTGAAATGTAAGTAGGCTATTGCAAATGCTGCTCTTTTTCAAACATTGTGGCACTAACCTAACACTATTCCAAGCCACTTGAGTACCGTCCGAGTGATATATTGAAGATATGAGGGTGTTAGCATAAGTATGTATATATCTAAGTATGAAGCCATGGAGTTTACTTTGACATTTATTGAATGATTTTTTGTAGGTGTTAAAATACTTAACTGTTAGTATGATGTGTCAATATTTATTTTTAGACTGGCAATCAATAACGGATTTCCTATATTTATTTAGGTGAGTATGCATGTCAGTGGTCAATGTAGGTGGATAGATCACGAGACTTATGACAAGAGATGGTAATTATAGTGTATCCGACTTATATATTTTTGGGAAATTTATTATGCATTAGAGATTTATGTATTATCAGGAACTATTAAACTTCATGATGCATTGTGATTTAGGTTGGTGTCATAGACCTTGTTATGATGCACTTGGATGTCTTAAGTGTGATTGTATGCCTTAGCATTATTATATAATTATTATTATTATCACCGTACATGGTATTAACTTTGGGGCACTCTAATAATCTTCTTCAAGGTTTGTAATCCTCAAAGTTCTAGAAAAGGATGGGGAGCAAACCAGGTATGCTAAACTTATTTTGTTAAAGTTGTGTGTGTATACGAGTAATGTGGTTTCGAGGAGCTTACATTCATGTTATGTGAAGAGACAGAGATATTGATGACTTGAGTATTCACAATGATCGAAAGATCAACATCATAGAGTTGCAGTAATGGTCAGTGAAAGAGATTTGATTGGAGGGAGCCCAATCCATTTGCTGATGGTTTCCATTTTATTTTAGTCACGACCTGGATTGAGTTGAATGCTTAGTTTTTTTTGGTGGATAAGTATATATGGCATTTTTACCCTCCCGTGATGCATTATCAAGTTTTTATATAGATCTGCATGCCTAGGTATTTTTGCTATATTTGTCCAATGTAGATATCTTTGTTAGGAATAGATAGAGATTGGAATGATGTCATTTTCATGTGTAAATAAATAGGTATGCATTTTTTACTGCAGTATGCTCACCGGCTTCCACTATTTCTGTAATAAAATCATATCAGTTCTTGTAGGTTGTAGATATTTCTACAAGTTTTGTTTAGATTGTTCTATATAATTATGAATGTATGAGTATAAACACGTGCCAAAATTGGCAAAAGGTGGTAGCTTTCATGGTTTAAGTGACTTGATGACCCATTTCCCCAATTGTTACACTGTGGTTTAAATATTATCTTTTGCACGATTGTTCTCACGAGATTAGACATGTCTTGATAGAATATCATGCTAAAATAACCTCAGTAAGGGAATGAACAAAACCCTAAATGCCTTGTATTTTTTAATATTATGGTGATGTCATATGTCATGCTCTGAGATTATGCTCCATAGCGAGAATATTAACAGATGTTAATAAAATTTGTAAAAATTATCTATGGACTCAATAAGTGTCTACTAAAACATTTAAATTTTGATGACATTTCAAAATAATTTAGGTGGCTAGTTAATCGAGTTTTTTGAGTGGACAATATTTGACCGTGAAGCCCAGGTTCAGTAACTCCAATTACAAATTTGCTTACCCGTGTTATTTAGGAGTGAAATTGCATGAAATTTCACAAAATCCATAGGATTTGTCCCAGTAACACCACCCTAAAATTAAAGAGCCAATGGCCCACTAGATTGTGTGTTATAATTTTCGCAACCAACTCAGTCTAGCTAGCTGCAGAAATGACTAAGCAAATTCCCTAAATGATTAGAGTTTGGTCTTGAAATTGTACGAGATTCAAGTCGACGACTTTAAGTAACCCTACCATGTTACCTAGTCTTATTTGAATCCACACTCACAGACAAGACTAAGGAAAATTTGTCTGCGGCCTAGAAACATTGTTCCCAAAACCTTAGCCCGACCTTTGTGGGCCTTGTTCACCATGCTTCCCATGGTGCAACACTTGGTAATTTGTACATCAAACGCTTAGAGTCTATGGGCCAATTGTTCTAAATTTTATCTCATTTGAACATCGTTTAGCTCATCCAGAAAATTGTCCTATTAAGTCCATTTGATAAAAATTCCCAATATGAGACTTTTAATAAGTATACATGTGACCCTAACTCCTAATTAAGGTTATCTAAAGAATATTAACACTTCATTAAGAAAATAAATTAGTTAATTAAGTTTTTATTTAATTAAGTTAATTAAATAAGATTTACTCTTCCTTTTGCGTGGGGCTTGATTCATCAAGGACTGTATCACTCTTCTTAATAGGTTACGCGAAGTGATCTCACTGAGTTAGAACAAGCGGCTCGACTCATCCAGGTGTGTAGGACCTTTTGCTTCACCTCTGCTTGACCCCTTAAGTGTTGAGATTTAAATAAATAATGAATTTCCTATATTTATGTAGGTGAGTACGCATGTCAATGGCCGGCATAGGTGGACCGATTGAGAGGCTTATGGTGAAGGATGGTAGTTGTTGTGTATCTAACTTATGCATTTTGAAAAAAATTATTATATATTCAAGATTTATGTATTATTTGGAACTATGGGACTTCATATTGTATGGTGATTTGGGCTAGTTCCCTTGATCTTATTATGATGTTTGTAGATATGTTAAGTGTGATTGTGTGCGTTAGCATAATAATATTATTATTATTATCACGGTGCATGTTGAATGTGTTAGAGTGTGTATGTGTTGGTGTAACATGGTTTAGAGGAGATTACGATTCATATTGTGTGAAGAGCACACTTGAAGACCAGGTGTTAGGGTATGATGCCAAGACACTCGATGATGCCCTTGTGTCTGTGCGTTTAATTTTCGTTCGCAGGATGTGGAACAAGTAGCCACAACCTATGTGTTGTGCATGTTAAATTTAACATCATTTAAGAATAAGTCACCTAATTCAATGGTTGGAACTAAGTATAAGAAATTGATCATGCATCCACAACATTTCAAGCTGAATGTCTTAGGTGCATTTAGGGTGTTGCCTTCTCGTAGCTTAGAGTGATCATCTGCATTATGTAAAGTCCCCTTCTCAATTTTTGGGAGGTGTCGTCGCTCTCGTGACTTAGAGTGCTCATGCTAAGAGCTCCATTAAAGTCCAAAACCTTCCAATATTAGTATGATTCAACATTCATTGTACAGAAATCTAGTAAGATACCTGTTTTAAGTGTCCTTGAGGGTTGAGATCTACCATCTTAATGTTTGTATAATAGTAGGTCTAAAGATTAGCTTCGGAATAATACATCGTAATTTGGTTCACCCTCGGCTTGAAATAAGATAGACTTTGCCGTTGCAATTTTGAATAAAAAATGTTGGTTACCAAAGTTGTGGCAAAGCTATAACAAATTTGCATCGGCTGCCTCCCGGAGAATTTCTTCTAGTTAGATAAAAAATGCGTCATCCCATAGAGGTCTGGTCGTCAGTCAATCCCATGTCCGACAAGATATTGTGAGTGTTGTCCTCTTAAGCTCGGGCAGAAAGTCAGTTGTCCACCATGAAAATTCTTCGGTCAAATTTTTCTTTGTAAGATCCAATAAAAATTTGGATAATATAAGAATTCTTTTTCTTATCATAATTATTGTATTATCTAATTATTTTTTCTTCATAAATATTAATTTTTATCACATCTAATATCTCGTATATATAATCATTATTTCTTTTACTTTTTTGGTTTCCCCCATGTCAATTAGCCAAAGAAATTGAAATTACATTTTAAAAAACTATTTGAATAAAGAATTATTACATTATCGTGAAAAAATTCAAAAATTAAGGTTGGTGTGCTTTAAATTTAATAATTATCAATGATAAGTAGGTAATCAAGTTTAGGAATATCATTTGCATCATTAATTTATGATTTTTATCCGTTGGTTGATAGGTCATTCGGTCGGCAAAAAAACATTCATGTTTGGTTTCTTTTTAATCGGTCAATCGAATTCAGTTATAAATGCTTCGTACTTCCATAAGACACGGCAGTCGGTGATCCACCCCACCCCTTATCCCACATGGGTACATTTTGTCCATTCAGAAAGGCGAACAAGCTTGCTTGCATTGTTACTTGATTTGCCAACATTTGTAATCATTGACGATAAATGCTCCGTTGAAATATATTGTTTGATATATTTAATCTGTCAACAACATCAGCATTTCACCAACATTTCGACTGATGAATGCTCCTCCAAATGACTCGAATCTAAGATCATACAAACATCTTAGCTACAACTAATATGTTCAAATCCAACAGGTCATGAATATACGTAATGGTACTTCGCTATATTATTGTTATATTTAAGAAAGTTAGAGCTGGAATGAAACATTGCTGCTGGCTGCTTTAATATTATCGCCGACAATGCCACCAGACCAAAGTTGAGTTGCTGCAGCTTGTAAACCGCCGCAGGCGATGTTCAATGTGGCGACATTTGGGCATTGCCCACCATTGCTCCCACCTTCGTTCGTGCACCTTGGCGGCGGCGGTCATGGACACCTTTGAAGCAACTGAAATTCAGCTCTGAAGAGCCTCCCTTCCGCAATGGGGCTCATATTGGATCACAAGATAATCATCAACATCAATATCACCTGGAATAGCTTCCTGTTCAGCTGGAAAGCCATCTTATGACTAATTTAGATAGGAAATGGGGAAGCTTTTTTGGGTTCTTTGGTGTACTTGGTTTGGGGATGGAGGTGTCTCTCTTGTTTAATGCTTAATCACTCTTGTGACTTGGGAGATGTTGTTGAGGACATGGAAGGACATATATATGATTGTCTTGAGCTTTGAACTACTCCTCTCTCGTGAACCATACGCGGTTGAGAAGAATGCTGACTCTGAACCGAATTGATAACGAAAAATGAATGCTTAGAGAAAATGAACTTACAATTGCATGGGATAGATCACAGTGGACAATGCGCACATATCCACAAATCGAATGAACTTACAATTGCATGGGGTATATCACAATGGTCGGGTTCTAATTCATGGTTAATTATTAGCGTCTATATAAGATCGAGGGGAATTACAACTCGTCGGAGTAGACACCAAGAGGACTACCAGGTCATATACGAAAAAACAAATTATGATGAAGTTTGGTCAGAATTAGGCTTTCGTATAGAACAGGAACTGTAGTCTTAGTCAAGAAGCACACCTTAAAGTTCTTCATGAAACTTTCGAAGACGTTGTCATTTGAATTTTGTTACAGCTTATAACATTTTAACATATTTGTTAAACATAATTGATGAGATTCAATCACGGTGGAAATTCACCACGAAAAAAGTCAACTGATTTTATTTTGTGTTGCATATGTAAAATAGACGACCCGACCAGCCTGGTCTTTCTTTTCTTATCGAAGTGATAATTATTTCTCAGTTATGGCGTATCGATCAATCGACCGGAGTGGCATGTCTTTATGGTGTTGCATAATGTTAATTCAGGTACAAAGTCGTAAAACAATAATCAAGCCAAAATCATCAAGCACTAAATAAGACAACTACAATTCAATTTATTACAAAAATTTTATGTTTTGTTCATGGATCAATAAACTTAAAATACACAATTCAATTAAGGAGAAAAGTTGGGTGGCAAAAATTTCTCCGAGGTTTTAGCCGTAAAAATAGTAAGAAAAATAATACACGCGTATTCACAAACATAAAGATAATAATTTTTATTTTTTTAGAATTCATCTGTTAAATAAGTGTGACAAAAAGTCAAACTTTTCTATACTGTTTTTTTAATGGTTTTTTTGTAGTGTTACTACATCAGTTAGGATCGAAGTTAATATTTGTATAAGAAAACATGAACAACTCATATAAACCACTAGAAGAAAGTTGAACTTTGCTTTGAAGAATCCCGAGGGTATAATTATCACTGTCTGGGACTTTTGAATAATGTATCGCTGAACTTGACTGTACTCGGTACAAAGCGTACAGCCTTCAAAATCAATACACTACCCTAGGCCTTTATACCATTTTAATCCGTTCTCTTTTCTTTTGAATCTAATTTTTTTTGAAAATTTGGTACTTTGTTAAAACTCCAGTATTTTAACCAGTACTAAATAAATTATTGATGATAAGTAGGGTTGCTAATTGAGCAAGCCAACTCGTGAGCATTTAACGTTCGGCTCGGTTTGACTCGACTCGAACTCGAATCTTACGAGCCGAAGCTTGAGCAAGGTCGTGTTCGACTCGACTCGACTCGGTTTATAACTTGAACTCGACTCAAACTCGACTCGTAGTTCGATTCCAACTCGACTCGATAAAATAATATAATAATATAGTTTTTATATTATATTTTATATATATATATATATATATATATATATGAAATATAATAACAAAGAAGAAAGATAGTTGAGATGGTAAGTATTCACCTTTATGACTTCCAATTGGCCTCATTTTTTTAAGTGAGGTACTTTTTATATTCGAGCTCGAACACATAAAGATATGATATTCGAGTCGAACTCGAGCATGTATGTCTAAAACTCGTTCGATCTCGAGTCGAGTTTCGAACTATTTGAGCCGAGTTCGAATACATGTTGAGCTCAGCTTGAACACATGTTGAGCTCGGTTCGCTCGCTCAATTAGCACCCCTAATGATAAGATATATTTTTAAATTCTAATTAAATATTAAATTTAAATTCTAATAAAATATTATATTTATAAGTTTAGAATACGAGTGAACCCTCTTCGACTTAATTAAACCAAAGGTACCGCCCATTGGATATAAATCTTTTACGGAAAACTGTCATTATATTTAAAATAATGGGCAAGTTTTGTCATGAGAAATAACCCGTCACAATTTTTTGCATCTACCCATTTGCAAGCTGTCGTAAAATATTGTGGGCCACAGATAATGCACAATAAAGTACAACTCAGGGTGAATTACATTAAGGCTCTGTTTAGTTATATTGAAATTGAGTGAAAGAAATATTAAATTTAGAGGTCACAAATTTTTTGTCATAAAATGTCTACAAATTTAATCAATTTTTTTAAAATTTCTGTCAAATTAAGCATATATGAAAATTTTACAAAGCAACAATTTTTTATGAAAAACAAAAAGATTAGGGAAATTTTGGGAGACACATGCACGTGAACATGGGAATGAATAATTCATTTTTGTCTTATTTTCCGATTATTTAATTATGTAAAAGAAAATTTTAAAAAAATTATTTCATTTAATTTCATTGCATGTCTATTTTAAATGAAATTTTATGTCATTTTAATTTTTTCATGTCAACCAAATGGGCCTTTTAAGTTATTCACAATTGAAATCGAATACAATCCGAATTAATAAATATAAAAAATTCATATAACTCTAATCAAATTTCATTTTGAAATAAAAGGCATTATTGGTCGTTGGTGGTAGGTGAAGGTGGTCCACAGAGGGCATCTTTGACCGTGTCTAACATTCTGCAGACCATGGTCTTACCTTGCTTTATTTTGAGGTAAAGCTTAACTTTATTACCTACCTTTTTATAAAAATAATAATAACTACCTCAAATCCCTCTAACATTTAAAAAAGCATTAATAAAAAATATTTTTAGCCAGTAAAAAAATGTATAATTTGTCACCTAGAAGTTGGAAACATACCATGCATTTAATGATTTTTTATATTACGCAAGGCATTGATCATAAGCAACTTTGGACTATAGGTTTAATAAATGCACACTAGTGGAAAAATGACCTTTTGTTGCGGAAATTTTCAGTGGCCTACAGCCCGTTTTCTGTGACAAAAAGAGACTTGGTCGCCAAAATTTCCCACCAAAAGTTTCAATGACAAGAGCCTCCACAACTAATTTATTTCGCGGGCAGAATGATAGCAAATTGTCACTGAATATATTCGAATAGGAAGGCTTTTCTGCTTGATTTGCTATCTTGAATTTACAGATTTAAATCATCAGCAATACAATTATCCTTAAAAAGAAAACTTGATTTATAAATTCATCGTTGAGAAAAATGGTGTTTTGGCTTTGTGCCAGTCTTTCAACATTCAAGCAAGGATTGGAAATAAGAATTCGTAACAATGCAGGATGAAGTTGGTGAATACGTTCGTTCCAAATGTAAGTCGGAGTACGGCAAATAGACAGCAGATCATACACGGATAAATTCATCGTTGAGAAAAATGGTGTTTTGGTTTTGTGCCAGTCTTTCAACATTCAAGCAAGGATTGGAAATAAGAATTCGTAACAATGCAGGATGAAGTTGGTGAATACGTTCGTTGCAAATATAAGTCGGAGTACGGCAAAATAAACAACAGGTCATATACGGATATATTTTGAAAAATTGAGTGGTGGGCTGCACGCTTTGGCGTTGAACATGAAAAAATAGTCCAAGAAAAATTAACAGCTCACATGAAATTTCTTGTTGAGGTTTGCAATATGAGCTTAGATTGAATCATTCTCCAAACCGTAAGGAACGTTGTCTATGTGAGACAAAATCACACATCTCCTTGTGCTTTATTATTGAAAGAAAAAATATGCACCTAATCAAATAGTTTGTCTACTATTAGATCTTAATTTAATTAATTAGAACTAAAATAAGAATAAAAACACATAAAATTTGTTAGATATATTTATTTAGATTTTGTATGGGGCATACCATTATAGGTGTATCTCTATTATATACGGTAATATCCCCACTCACACATAATTGAAGATATTTTCAATTCATTGGTACTTTTAAATCTAATCTCCCACTCGCACATGAAATACGATTCATTTAAAATAAATTATATAAAATATCATAAGAATAGTAGGTAGTGCGACATGTGGTAACAATGAAAAATAGAAGTACAAAAAACACATGTTAAGGATACTAATGACTTAAATATTTACGCTATGCCGTAGACTAGAGTAAAGATCATATATCCCCAAATAACTTTGACTTCCCTATTGTTCTCTGTATTATTTAGTTACAAAGATATAATAACAGTAATGACTCGGATAGAATTTTTAAAATAGTCTCCCTTTCAAAAATATTTTACTTTTGATAACTAATTATCATTATTTCTTAGACATACCCTATATTGCTGAATCATTCATAGTTCTAGGTAGTATACTAAAAAAATATCTTTAATTAATGATCTCAAATATTGTCAAAAGTCGCTAAGGGTACATAGGAAAATCTCATCAAGTGGGGAAATTGGTACATTCTCCCACTATCCTTACGTCAAAAAGCATGGTTGGTATAAATTGTGTGCTATGGTGTATAAATATTCACTTTAAATATAACTCACGTAAAGCGTATGTCCTTTATCAATACTATAAAGACTTAAAGCCAATTGTTACTCAAACAACTGACCCGAGACAATCGAACAAAACTTCTAATGTAATATTTTATTCATTTCTGGCATAATGAGATATATAGTTGTGAGTAACCATATCAAATATCATAAGAAAAGAACCTCATCTTGAACTCTTTAAAGGCAACATATGTGACTAGAAGTACTGATGTCTCATCTCCTAATCGTATAGAAGCATTAGAAGTAAATGTACTGATGTCTCATCAACAGAAGCATTGAGGTGAATGCTTGGTAAAAGAGTCATTCATCTCATTTAACATACTATTCATTGTGTTAATATACATAGAACAGAAATGTAATTATCATTAACCAAAAATTTGAAAACGGTATTTAGAATCTGCAAAAATACATATAAAAGAAAATCACATAGAAAATAATTTCATCACCTTAATGTATGAAAAATACACATCTCTTAGTATTGACATTGTCAAAGGATTAGCATCTATTTGATGTGTAGATTTGTATTTGAAACATGTGTTTTTTTGAACAATGCCTCTTATAAAATTGTACTTGGTACTAAAATGTTTGATTTTGCTATCATATTGGGGATCTTTTGTATAAGCAATTACGGCCTGATTGTCATTAAAATATTGTTACAGGTTGTGAAGAAAGCGTGGCACCTCCCAAATATTGTAAAAATATATTCAACCAAACAACTTCCTAAACTACACTTGCAGAGGCTAAAAATTTTGCTTCAATTGAGCATAATGCAACACACGTCTTTTTCTTGTTGGCGTATGAGATAGCTCCTCCATTAAGTAAAAATATATATCCAGATGTTGATTTTCATTCCTCCATATCGCCAGCCCAGTCAGCATCAGTACAACCAACTAGTTGGAGATCATGACTTCTATAAGGGAGAGAATCATGTGCAGTTCCTTTAAGGCAACATAGAATCCTTTTCACAGCCTTTCAATGCGCAAGAATTGGGTTGGATTGATATTAACTTACTAGTCCGACAACAAATGCAATATTATGGCGTGTGCAAATTATTACATACATCAAACTTCAAATAACATTGGAGTACTGGATATCAGACATTCTTTGTTTTTCTTCAGGATTAATTCGTACAATTTATGACTTCCTCTTTTACTATTAGAGTATCTATTGGGTGGCAATCGTGCATAGTAAATCATTTCATGATCTTATTGTTATAAGATTCTTTAGAAAGTGATAAAATTCTCTTTGAATAATCTCTCTGAATTTTCACATTAAGTATGAATTCAGCTTCACATGTGTCCTTCATTTCAAAATTGGAGGACAATCATTCTATAATAGAAATTAGATACTCCTTTTGATTCCAAGCTAACAAAATGTTATCGACGTAAAGAGACAGAGTTACAAATGAAGATTTAAAACATTTGACATAAATATTATATTCTTACTCAAACATCATACATGCATATGAAAAAATTACATTTTGGAATCTTAAATTCCACTATTTGATGACTATTTAGACTATAAATAAAACGGTGTAATTTGCATACTTTTTTCTCTTGGCCTTTCTCAATAAATCCCGCAGCTTATTACATAAAATTTTTTTCATCCAATTAACTGTTTAGAATGCAGTTTTAATGATTATTGATGTAATTTTAAATCCAAACATGCTACAATATCTATAAGAAGTCAAATTGAATTGAATTGAACAACCATAGAGAAAGCCTCTTCATAATCGATTCCTTCTTACTGGGTATAAACCTTAGCTATTAAGCAAGAATTATATCTTTCAATTGTACCATTGGCTTTTCTTTTGACTTTCAAAATCCATTTGTTGATGCACAATATGTCATTTTGTTCATTGTAATGTTAGGATTTCGTGGTAAAGTTTTAAGCCTAATCTAACCTCTAAATGATGATGAACATTACTCATAAGTATGCCTTATGTTTCCTGTGTTGTTTGTGACTGTGACAATGATCTGTGATTGCATTATATATCAAGCCACAATCTTAAGCTAATAAAATCTGGTAAAAATATTTGTTGCTACAATAAGTTTACACTTGAAATATATAAATCTTGGGAATGGGTAAAAATCATCTAGGTATATTTTGGAGGTGTTCACCTAGACAGTGTAAAGATGCAAAGTAAAAACCCTAGTTTTTTCACTTCAGTTGTAAATTGCCTTAAAATAAGTTAATAGAGTTAGACTTGAGTAAAGCGTCGTCCATACCTTACCCTATCTCTCACTAGCACTGTGAGCAATTTTGGAGCCATTTGGGTAGGTGCCGAATTTTGTTTATGAATTTCCAAATTGTTAGGGTCTAGATAGCTCCAAAAACGGCCCATCAAGTGATACAAATTGTAAAAATCCACTTGGACCATTTACAAAGTAAATTGGGCCAAACTCTTACTAGTTTGAAGCTCCATGTGTTAGCTAACTAGGTCCACTAAACCAAGCTTGTTTGATGTCCTCTAGCCCATAAACGAATAGTAATAAAATTCGTGCACAGCCTAGGAATACTATTCAAATACCTTAGGGCTGAGCCAAATGGGCCTTGTTCCCCTTCATTGGCCCTTAGGCCAGCTATGGTGGATTGAAAAGAGAGAGTAATGATCATTCTCGGATGCATGGCTCTTGACTTTGCATTAAGGATTGAACAACATATTTCTCTTGCGGACAAAGGTTCCATTGAGGAAAAACAAGACATTGAAGAGTGGGAACATTCAAATCGCATGAGTCTTATAATCATGAAGCGTGGAATTCCAAAGATCTTCAGGGGCAATGTGTCTAAGAAGGAAACTACAGCCATTGAGTTTCTTAAAGAAATTAAAAAGCGTTTTGTAAAAAACGATAAGGCTGAAACATATATGCTTACATCGAAGTTGATTTCAATAAAATTTAAAGGCAAAACAAGCATAATAGAGTACATCTTAGAGATGCCAAATATTGCTTCAAAATTAAAAGCACTAAAGTTAAATCTATTTGAGGATTTGCTCGTGCATTTAGTTTTAATTTTTCTCTTCGCACAATTTAGTTAATTCAAGGTCAGTTACATCTGCCAAAGGGATAAATGGACTCTAAATGAGCTCATTTCTTATTGTGTCCAAGAAGAAGAAATGTTGAAGCAAGAAAAGATGAAAGTGCTCACTTGGCTAGTACCTACCAGGACAAAAATAAGAAAAGAAAGAGGGCTAAGGAAGCTGGTAATAGTTCTCATAAGCAACAACAAAAGAAAGAAAATCAGGCTTCTTGCTATTTCTTTTGCGGTAAACCTAAGCATATGAAAAAGGAATGCACTAAGTATCATGCTTAGCGTGTAAAGAAAGGTCCATTTCTTCATTTTATTTTTTCTTAGGTTAATTTAGTTTCAGTGCTAATACACACTTGGTGGCTAGATTTGGGTGCTACTATTCACATAAGTGTGTCAAGACAGGGTTGCTTGAGTTGCCAAAGCCAAATGATGTTGAAAGATTCATCTATGTGGGTGATGGCAAAATAAGTTGTAGTTGGAGCAATATGGACTTTTAGATTATTATTGAAGACAAAATATTATTTAGATTTGAAAGAGACATATATAATACTGTCTTTTAGATTGAATTTGGTTTCTATTTCTATGTTGGACAAATTTGGTTACTCTTGTTCATTTAGAAATAATAAGTTTAGTCTTTTTAATAAATTCAAATTGGTTACGGGTTCCTTGTCCTTTTATGATAATATATATTTACTTAATACTATTACATCTTTTAATTAAACTTTACATGTGGATTTATGTAGAACAAAAAGAAAATTAACCAATGAGAATTCTACTTTACTATGGCACAAGCCTTTGGGACACATTTTTAAACAAAGAATTGAACAATTTATGTCATATGGAATTCTTGACTCTCTTAATTTATCAGATCTTCACGTCTGTGCTGAGTGCATTAAGGGAAAATAAACAAATATAAGGAGATTAGGTGGTAATATATCTTCAAGCATCTAATAACTAATACAGGTGGATATTTGTTGGTCATTTCCTACGGCTTCTTAGAATGGTCAACAATATTTTATTACGTTTATAGAAGATTATTATTGTTATGATTACCTTTATCTCAATAATGGGAAGACTCAAGTATTGGATGTGTTTAAGGCATATAACGCTGAAGTTGACAACTAACTTGACAAACTATTAAGGCTATCAAATATGACTGTTGTGGTGAATACTATGGTAGATATGATTGATCAGGTGTACAACATCTACGACCATTTGCCAAATTGCTAGAAGAGTACAGAATCGTCCCACAATACACAATGCCAGGTACTCCTAGCATGAATGTTGTTGTTGAGAGATGAAACCGAACATTAAAAGACATGGTGAAAAGTATGATTGCTCATACAACTTTACCAAATTCACTCTGGGGTAACGCACTAAAGATAGCAGCATATCTTCTTAATAAAGTACTAACAAAGGCTACAGTTAAGACCCCATATGAATCGTAGACTAGAAAACAGCGCACTATGGAGTATTTATGCATTTGGGGTTGTCCAGTTGAAGCAAGGCCTTATAGGCCAAATGAAAGGAAACTAGACTCAAGAACAATTAGTAGCTATTTTGTTAGGTACTTTGAACGGTCTAGAGGGTATAAGTTTTATGATCACACAACAAGGTCATTCTTTGAAACGAAAAATGACTAGTTCTTTGAGGATGTTGAGTTTGGAGGGGGAAATAAAGCTAGAGACTTGCCTTTGAAGAAGAATATGTTTCTCTTCCCATGATTGTTCTTGACAATAATCAGGATCATTATCCTGATGTAGTTCAATAAACAATACCAAAATTATAAGACAATGTCGAGAAACTCCCTAATCACAATCATCTAGTTATACCTATGGAGGAAATTCAATAGCGTCAAGAGCAATTGCCTTTGAGGAGATCCACAAGAGAAAAGAGAAATGCAATTCCAGATGATTATATCATCTTTCTCGAATAACATGAGGATAACATTTGAACGATGGAAGATGATCCAATCAACTTTCATCAGGTCATGAAGAGTTCTAATTCTCAAAAGTGCATTGATGCCATGAATGAAGAGATGAATTCAATGAAACCTAATGACGTTTCAGATCTTGTTTCATTGCCTAAAGGTAGGAAACCTATTGGTTGTAAATGAATAATTAAAACCAAGAGGGATTTGAAACGTAATGTAGAATGATATAAGACTCATCTTGTTGTGAAGGGCTTACTCAAAAGAAGGCATCAATTATAATGAGACTTTCTCTCCATTTCATCGAAGGACTCATTCAGAATAATTATGGCATTTGTGGCACATTTTGAACTTGAGTTACATTAGATAGATGCAAAGATTGCATTTCTACATGGTGACATTAATGAAACAATTTATATGGTGCAACCAAAGAATTTTGTATCAAGAGATTCAAAGAATATAGTTTGCAAATTAAAGAAATCCACATATAGACTTAAGCAGGCTTCTCGTCAATGGTATCATAAATTTCATCAAGTTATTCTCTGCTTCAATTTTGAGATGAATGTGATTGATGATTGTATATACCATAAGTTTAGTGGGAGTAAGTGTATATTTCTGGCTTTATATGTTGATGAAGTCCATGAAACCTAATGATGTTCTATTGCCTGAAGGTATGAAACCTATTGATTCTAAATAGATATTTAAAACCAAAAGGGATTCGAAAGGTGATGTAGAAAGGTATAAGACTCGTATTATTGCGAAGGGCATTATTCAAAAGGAAGGCATCGATTATAATGAGGCTTTCCTCCAATTTCATTGAAGGACTCATTCAGAATACTTTTGGCATTACTGTCACATTTTTATCTTGAGTTACATCAGATAGATGTAAAGACTGTGTTTGTAAATGGAGACATTGATGAAATAATTTATAATGTGCAACCAGAAAATTTTATATCGAGAGATTCAAAGAATATGGTTTACAAATTAAAGAAATCAATGTATGGACTTCAGTAGGCATATTGTCAATGGTACCACAAATTTCATCAAGTTATTCTCCTGTTCGATTTTGAAATGAATGTGATTGATGATTGTATATACCATAAGTTTAGTGGGAGCAATTATATTTTTCTGGTTTTATATGTTGATGATATATTACTTGTCAGCAATGATATAGGTTTCTTGTATGAAACCAAGAGATTTTATCAAAGAAATTTGAAATGAAAGATCTTAGGAATGTGTCTTTTGTATTAGGAATTCAAACATATAAAAAGTCTGATCAAATTACATAAAAAACAAACCATAAATAAGGGCATCGTGAACGGGTTGTCCAAGCGGATGGGGTAGGCGGTGAGGGTAGCTATAAGTGTGGGTCTTTGATTTCATCTACATGTGACAGACCATGGCCTCTCCACCTCCTTTGTTTTCATTCTGTCATTAATCTCTCTTGGTTTCACTCCAGTAATTAATTAGGCAGTGTGATCTCCATGGTTAAAATATTAGATACATGTATAAGCATTTATCATACATAATGACATGTAATTTAATTTGCATTGTATAAAATCTTTCAAGACAATACATGGTATGTCCTAATGGGGCATTTAGTTTATTTTGAGCCTATTTATTATCAAAATATAAAGTGACAATTATAACAAATAAAAAAAGTGTCTCGCAAAATGGCAAAATAAAAAGTGATATGAGGTTGTTTCTCCGAAGCTTCACTAAATGTTACAGAAAAAAAGGGTTAAGCCTTATTTATTTTTTTCTAGGGTTGGTCCCTCTTCTCCTCCCTTGCCAAACAAAAATCTTTTTAGCTCTATTACTTTCTATAATTGTAGCGAATCAATAGTTGTGATAAAATTTTATAGAGGAATAAAATTTTCTATTGTAACCAAATGTCATATAAGTTATTTTCTTTTCTTTTATGAGTCTAGAATCAATATTCGTCATGCCCACTATCGTATCGATCATTTTTTCTGTAGTGTCTTATAATTTAGATGTGTTTTAAGTTTACAACATGTCAGGCAGTGATGAATGTCCTCTTATGCTTATTTTTGCTCATGCTATTCCTAACTTTTGAATATGCACAAATAAAATGTTTTATTTGTTTTTTAAGGTCATGCAAGGTGAGAATACATTTTTAGGCTATTTTACATAATTTGGCATATCAAAACATAAATTATATTTTTTGACAAAAGCAGTAAATATACTAGTGTACCAAGGTGTCTTAATCTTTATATTCCCTTCAATATTTTAAATTGACATGTTAATTGAGTTAGCTATTAGCTAATAAGGACTTGCACCATTGAAACCTGAGTTTTACAATGTGGCCTCACACTACTGGAAAAATTCCCTTTGGTCACCGAAATCTTCGGTGGCAAAAGGCCCATTTTTGGTGACCAAAGGTTCTTTGTCACCAAAATTTGCTGTCGAAAGTTTCGGTGACAGAAGCCACAACAACTAATTAATTTGGTGGCAAAATGGTAACAAATTTCCACCGAAAATTTTGGTGACAAAATTATGTGACAAATTGTCATTAAAAATTTGAGAGTCAAACCCACAGTCCCACCTCCCTGCGGCCTCCCCGGCTTGCGACCTCGCCTTCCTCGCCCCGTCACCCAAGGGCCCCACCTCCCCTGTAACGACCCGGTCATTTGTCACAACATTGTGGGCCTAGCTGGCCAGGTGTTACTCACAATTAAGCAAATATGTCTAACTTTTTTTTTAACAAAAACATATATAAAGATCCCACAGTCTTAAACTGTTTCCCAGTAGCCACACTTATTTCTCAAATAAATAAAAAGGGAGTCCTCATATTTATTTTGCTCCATGCCCTGGTTGTCAATCACCTAATTTCGTATCTGCACACCTGCGGAGGTAATTCCGCGTTAGTGATTAGAACACTAAGTAGTATAATAGATAAAACAAATCAAGTACATTCCACCATTTCCTTATGTTTATTTTAATATGCGGTGGAGCTGATTCCGCTATACTCCAAAACAATGCGGAGGAGGTATCTGCTGTGATCCGCACACCCCGGCCGTAGCCCTTTTGTGGGGAGGCTACCACTACCGTCTCCAGTGCCAGTGCCTCGCACACCCCGGCCGTAGCCTTTTTGTGGGGAAGCTATCCACTGCATTTGGGTGATTGCTACGCCCCGTTTGTGGGGAAGCTCTCACTACCAATTCTAGTGGCAATGCCTCTCACACCCCGACTATAGCCTTTTTATGGGGAGGCTATCATTGCACTCAGGTGAATGCTACGCCCGTGTGTGGGGAAGCTCTCACTGCTAACTCTAGTGCCAGTGCCTCACACACCCCGGCCGTAGCCTTTTTATAGGGAGGCTATCACTGCACTCCAGTGCGATGGAGGAATCGTTGTGCCTCGCTCACTCTGGCCGTAGCCATTTTATGGGGCGGCTATCACTACTCCAAAACAATGTCAATGCATTACACAATTTACGCACATAATACGACCCCGTGTCGGACTGAGTCAATTCTTTGACCCCGGTTGCACTCGGAGCATGGTGGTCGAATCTAGGCTCAGGCCGACCTAGGCTACCAACAAGGAAAGTACGATGTTCTACCTATTATATGTACCTAACTTGTGACTTCGTCTGACTATGACCCGTGAACCCTAATCTGAATGAGGGCATAAAATTATACATTAGTATAATTTTATTTTGCATGAACCTACATGCAACTTACATGACTAATATACTATCAATTTTAAATGATGTAATTAGTTCATGTTAGTCTTCATTCCTTATTAAATTTTCAGCAATTCTAATGATAATTAATTATTAATTATCCCCATCCAAATCCCCATTATCTAATTGATAATTTAATTATTAACATGTCCATTTACAAAACAACTAAGCAATCGACAAGAACCCCATGCATAAGACGCTGGAGATCTAGCAACTTAGCAGGGCGTCTTCAACAAACCTTGCATGCAAAAATCCTAATGGAAACAAATAAGATGAGGGATGAAATACTCACACAGTAATGGGGAGGTCGCCTAGGAAGGAGATGAGGGATGAAATACTCCCTCCTCCTGCATATATATACACTTCAACCATTCCCTCCATTAAATTCTCATACCCCATCATCCATTGGTATTTCCTAGGTTCAACGAGCCCCTTCATTAAATTCTCACACCCCATCATCCATTGGTATTTTCTAGGTTCAACGACCCCTTCATTAAATTCTCACACCCCATCATCCATTTATGAATAGGTATTTTCTAGGTGACCTTAAGTCGAACCATGACCGGTCGACTTGATAACCAACCATATTGGTTCATCTATATTTATTTCATAATATTTAGGTTTGAGTCTTGTAATAAAAATCATGGTTTTTACATCCCCACAAGCTTGTCACCCTTGCGGGCTTGAAGCCTTGCCGCCCTTGTGGGCTTGCAGCCTTGCCGCCCTTGTCGTGGGGCAGCAGGCGAGAGCATCGAGGCCTTGGGATGGAGAAGTGGCGAGGCTGAGCGGCAGCGAGGTGACGGTGGCAAGGTGAGATGGCAATAGTTAGGCGATAATGCCCTCGAAAGAGCGCGACGCTTCGGGCACGGGGCTGCCACATGGCCAAGTGAACAGATTGCAATTAAACGCGGCCAGGCCTTACGCACCATTTAATGGCACGTGTGAAACCCGTGACCCAAGTCAAGGTCTTATAGTCAGAACTAGTCGGTTCAACTGTTATTTTCGAATAGAGTTAGCTTTAGAACACGCACACTGAGCTGAGGCCGGTCACATATATGAACCATGACGATCATGTGTACCCATGTATATGATAATAACGTCATGAATACAACAGAAAAAATTGGTTATCAAAATATATGAAAGTATGCCAGTTTATTTTATATATATATATATATATATATAGTGGATCGTAAAATAAATTTTAAGCTATTTACCGTGTTAGGATACATTATTTATTTCTTTTAAGCTGGTTAATAGGCCTAGAGCATGTTATTTTATTTTATTGAGGATTTTTTTTGTATTTTTTCATATTTATTTTATATTTTTTTAGAATTTAGTTTATAATATTGACTCAAGTAGGAAGCAAGTAAAGTTTTTTATACCGAACTATCCCCATCCCTTTTCTTCTTCCTCCCCGGCGCTGCACCACGGCTGGCCAGAGCCGTCACCACCGCCTCACCCTCATCTCCCTTCCTTCCTTCTCTCCTCTTCTTTCTCCCCTGGTTCCACTTACGGTTGCCCACAGCCGCTACCATGCATGCATCGCCGCTGGCCGCCAACTCGGAAAATGAACTCCGGCGACCCTCCCTAGCTTCTTCCCCTCCTTCTTGACCCTCCCCGGCCCAGCCAACCACATGCACAGTGACCCAAGACCGCTGCTTAGCATGTGCTGTTGCCGACCTTTAGCGATGCTACCAGCAGGTTGTGTGCCACCGCTGCCCACGCTGTCAACCGGACCTTCCTTGCACAACCACCCGCTACCCCATACTGACCAGACCCACTCCACTTACCTCCCATGGCCTCCCCTGCCCTAGCCGGGGCTGTGTTGAGCCACAGCCGCTGCGGCCACCACGAGCTACCCCACCGGCCATTCCCTCTGCGGGGCCATCTTCTTCGACCATCTCATCCCCACCATGCTATCCTCCTCCTTGCCCTTCTTCCCTCACAACAAGACCATGGCATAGTGCCGATTTGCAGTGTTTTCACTAGCTGCTGACCACCGTCACTGCCAGCCAGTCATAGGCCAACTAGAGCAGATCCAGTCAGGCCTCATCATGACCTAACCACATGCTCCAGTTCTGGCCAAGCCGATGGCAGCTGCGACCGTTGCCACTGTCACCATTGTCGCCGCTTTCGGTGTTGACATTACGTATATGTTACAGCTGATTGATTTGATTTCTAATTCATGATTGTTGATAGCATAACATGATTAAATTATGATAATTGATTGATGAAAATTTGTGTTATAGAGAATTAGAGGAAAATGTAAAAATAGGTATTAATTTTATAAACTATGTAACTTGATTAATGGTTGAATGTTGTAATTGGATGTGACTAATTTTGAATAAGAATGTTTTCATGAATAACATTGATAAAGCTACACATGCATTTTGAAAGTGAATTATATTAATGCGATAGTTGACTGAGAATTCAATGACCGAGGTGCCACTAGAAACACTAGTTTGAAATTTGATGTTAATGGAGAAATATTGATAAGTATTGAAGAATAAATTTTCATGTTGTCAGGATGGTCGTACAATGGTAGTTATAGCTAAATTGTAATTGTGTGAATTGGATGCCCTAGGTGGAGACTTTGCATGTAATTGATATTGCATGTTTCATATTATGTGATGATGAGTAGATGCACTTGGATTTAGTATGCATGCATCAGTTACCAGGTTGGTATGTAAGAAAGAGGTAAGAATGGCTTATTATGAGTACTCAGGCTATGTTAGTAACCATGTGCGTTATCTGATTGTATATGCTTTGTTGTGTTCGTTGTTTACTTGATTGTGATTCTATATAGTTCTTTATTGTATTTGTGTATCACATGATTAGAATGGGTGTTAGTATTTAGTTTTAATATGTAGGTACGAAGTAAGAGCTCATTGCCTAGGTACGAGAACATGCCCAAACTATTTGCCGGCTGATTTATTGTTCTATTATATCATGATTTAATTATACTAATTATGATGCTAAGTTGGTTTTTATTAGATCCTACTTAGTTCGGGCTATTTAATCGAATAGTTTTCTGGATTAATAACCTTTGATGATGAGATTCCTCGAGCATGATTTTGAAAACAAGATCCACTTTAAGTTGCCTTAGTGCCTCTTATATAAATCCCTTCCCATGCATATATATATATATAATTTTATCGAGTTTGCATTGGGGTGAGACATGGTAAAACTGACTTACACGTACTATGAGCAGGTATACATGCCAGTCAAAGCAAACTTTAGATTAGTGAGAAGACTATTTCATTCACGAAGGATCCTGATAGCTCTGCATTTGAGTTCCTCACATTTGGAGAACATGGATGTTTACGGGTATTGTGGAGAACATCTAGATTTGTGGTTCAAAGGGTACTAAAGGCAACTGCCTTAGAGTACCTGGCCTTCATGCTCAAGATGAGGAGAATTATGGAGGAAATGAGAGGGCCTATGATATATTGGTAGTCTGAAGGGACCAGAAAGTAAAATGAGAAAATACGAAGAGAGGCATTAGCAAAGAAGTCAGTTCGGGATGTTATCAAGTCTTCAGTTTGGTGGCACCTCAGTAGGTGCCCTTTAAAGAGTTTTAGTAAAGTATATGACTATTATTCTTCAGATAAGAGTTAACTCTCATAGTCAGTTTGATATTAATCATATTTTTGGACCAGTAACACTTGTTATTGACATGTTTGTATAATATATATAGGTGATGATAATAAGTAGGATGTGCTAGCCTCGACGGAGGTGCAATGATGTCTCCTATAGACACATCTCAGACGATAGAGTGGTTAATATTTTTGTTATGATTTTGTTATATTGAGAACGATTTGATGAAATGCAATACATGATGATACGCTATGATATAATATTAACTTCAGTAAAAAATATTTAATGATAACATATTAATATATATGTTTTAGTAAATATATTGAGATATTGAATATATACAACAAGTTGGTCAAGACCCAAAATCGATGAGAAATGTGAATGGAATGCATAGATAGGTCAAGACCCAAGCTTCAGAATGATATAATATATATATATATATATATATATATATATATATACATGTTGATTTGACAAGGTGGTCTCAAATTACACTTTTAGGGGAGGTTCTGTCCATTTTATCTCAAGAATTTTTATCGTCATTGTTTTACTATCAAAATTGGTTGTCATGACATCTATATAGTAGCATTTTATAGTTCTGTGCATTTATCTATGCATAACGACGAGTATCTTCATCTTAAGATGCTAAGAGTAGATCCGTACGAGTTGGGTGTGGGTTAGCCGACCTACTCGGGGCCCGTGACATAGTAGTATGATTTGTAAGAATGAGCTAGATTTTGGCTATTACAGCATGTGTGGCCCAAATAATGGTGCCAAAATTGATACCAGTATTTTTTTAAAAAATAAAAAATATGACACATAAATTTCAGTGTCAAACCATTGGCAAATGTCATTTGTCAAAAAATTTTGGTGACAATATAGTGCAAAATTGTAAAAGTTGTACAACTATTTTTGGTGACTAATTTTGTTGGCTTGGAAATTTGTCATGGAAACTTTGGTGTCAAGATGGTGACAAATCTAATTTATTACCAAAATTTCGTTGAAAAATCAATGGTAAATTGTTAGTCACCAAATGTTGGAGGACAAAACAGTGACAAATTCTCATGTTGATACCCATTGGGCAACTTTTTAGTGACTATCAAATTTGTCGCCGGTTTTTCGTTGACAATATGGTGACAAATCTAATTTATTACCAAAATTTCGTTGAAAAATCAATGGTAAATTGTTAGTCACCAAATGTTGGAGGACAAAACAGTGACAAATTTTCATGTTGATACCCATTGGGCAAATTTTTAGTGACTATCAAATTTGTCGCTGTTTTTCGTTGACAATATGGTCACAAAATTTCAGTGACAAAAGGGCCTTTTTGGCTAGCGTTGGGGTATATATTCTTACTCTTGTCAATTTATAATAGATAAAAAATATATTTAGCCCAAAAAGCTCTTTGAATCAACATCAGGGATGACAAGTCAAATTCTATTGCGGACTCCTTCCCTTCTTTTCATGATTGACTTCTTCAGTCAAATAATTCAAATTATTGAAACAAATTGTTTTCCTAAATTTAACTAAATTAATATTTTAAATAAATGTAAATTATATATTTATTAGTTTTCAGTGTTGAAAAGATCAATATATACTTGTTTTGTATAATCCTTTATTTGGTGAATCGTAAAAATAATATAAATAGCTCTGAATTAACTTGAAGCCGACCTTACTTTGCAACATTGCTGAGTCTTGAGTTTTTAAACTTAACTTTGTAGATTTACTAAGTTGCACTTATTATAAGACTATATATTGACACATACCAAGTACAATTTAATGGGCATAAGTCATCCAGGTTAATATGATAAATCCTACCTTGATAGCTAAGTATTAGATGTGATATTAATTTAAAGATATCACTCAATTGGTGAAGCTAAATATATTTCATCAAAATCTTTAAACAAAGTTGAACATCTATAAGCACTTTCTCACTAATATACAATAAATATTAAATGTAAGACTATTTTAAGAAATATGGCATGTATATCTAATCTTATTAATAAAACGAGAACTCAATATTAGCTTCTGATTGAAAGTAGGAGGTTTGACCAATCAAAATACATAAAAAATAAAAATTATAAATCAAATTATTATAATATATTTTCTCATCCAAATAAGATTTATCATTAAATAAGTTATAGTTAATCATAATCTATATCTAATATATTAAATTATTATAATAATCTATCATATTATTTAATGAGAGTTATATATATAAAATTAAAATTTATTTATCATATAAGTCGCACATGGGGTGACATCTTGCCAAGTTTTAATAACACACGAAGGCTTGTGCACTTGATTAGTATCTTGAATTTTGCCGTCCTAAATAGTGTACATGTATACAATTCCCCTTGAAATCAATGAGACACTTGTTTCATAAATTCAACCCAATAAAAATAGTGTTTCGGCTTTCACCAACTTCTATGCGAGTGAATGCTACCTTTTGCTACACCAATATACGTGACCATACAACTATTATATAAAAAGAAAACAAGATCATTATATTATGATCCAAAAACAAATCCAATTGGTTAGCTATATGTGTTGTTTTCATTCGAACAAGTTATAGCTGGGATGAAACGTGGTGGTGGTCTCTTCTAAATGTATCGCTGATGACACCACCAAACCAAAGTTGAGATGCCGCAACTCGTAAACCGCTGCCAGCATAGCTCTTTGAGGCGACATTTGGGCATACCCCACCATGCTCCCACCTCCGTTAGTGCATCGTGGCAGTGGTGGCGAAGCACCCCTTGAAGCAACTGAAATTCAGCTTTGGAGTACCTTGCTTCTGCAATGAAGCAAGGTATTAGCACAGAAAATGGTCAGCAGCATAATTACCACCATGGAAAGCTCTATCTTGGTCAGGCAAGCTATCTATTTTGTAAGGCCCTTTGGGCCCTCAAAATTGACTTGCAATAGGTGTCACCGATCTCCTTAAATCCAAAATTTGGTCTTTCTTAATCAAAAAATTAATTAAAGGAATAAGACTTTCCTATTAACCTATATATAACTCACCAACATCATTCACGACTAATGTATGATAAACCCAACAATTAAAATTCCGCTTTGGAAAACCTCATCTTGAACTCTATAAATGCAATATATGTGACTTGAAGGATTCATGCCTCTTCTCTTACAAAAGCATTTAGGTGAATGATTGGTAAGAGAGTCATTCATCTCATTTAACACACTATTCATTGTGTTAATGTACATAGAAAAGAAAAGCAATTATCATTAAGCAAAAATTGGAAAATGACATTTAGAGTATGCAAAAATACATATAAAAGAAAATCACATATAAAATAATCTCATCATCTTAATGTTAGAAAAATACACATCTCTTTGTATTGACATGGTCAATGAATTAGCAACCATCTGATGTGTACATTGTATTTCATACTTTTTTTTGAACAATGCCTCTCATGAAATTATACTTGATATCAATGTGTTCGATTTTGCTATGATATTTGCGAGTTTAATATAAACAATTGTTGCCTGATTGTCACAGGTTGTGAAGAAAGCATGAGAACTCCCAATCATTGTAAAAATCTATTCAACGAAACATCTTTCTAAACTGCACTGGCATAAGCTAAAATTTTGCTTCGATTCAGAATAATGCAACAAAAGTCTTTTTCTTTCTGGCCGATGAGATAGCTCCTCCATTAAGTAAGAAAATATATCTTGAAGTCGATTTTCATTCCTCCATATCCCGAGCCCAGTCAGCATCAGTACGACTAGCTAGTTGAAAATCATGACTTCTGTAAGTGAGATAATCATGTGCAATTCCTTTGAGGTAACATATAATCTTCTTCACAGCTTTCTAAAGAAAGACTTTGGTTAGATTGATATATACTTACTAATCTTATAGCAAAAGCAATATTAGGGCATGTGCAAATCATTGCATACATTAAGCTTCCAATAACATTGAAGTACGAGATATAAGACATTTTGTATTTTTCTTCAGGATCAATCCGTACAATTTATGATTATCACCTTTTACTATTAGAGTATGTATTGGGTGGCCATTGTGCACAGCAAATCATTTCAAGATCTTATTAGTATAATATTCTTTAATAATAGATAAAATTCTCTTTGAATAATCTCTCTGGATTTTCACACTAAGTATGAATTCAGCTTCACCGATGTCCTTCATTTCAAAATTGGAGGACAATCATTCTTAAATAAAAATTAGATACTCCTTTATATTCCAAGCTAACAAAATGTTGTTGACATTGTTAAGTGTTTAAAGTATATAATATTTACCCATGTTTTTAATGAAATTTTGTGTTTTCCGGGTATAAACATTATTAATTAAGTAATATTTTAGTTTATTTTTTAGTTAATTAATATTTTATTAGATATGCTTAATTTTGGTGTTTCAATGCAGAAAAAGATGAATAAATTAAGCTTTAGAATTAAATGGTCATGACACTTGGCCCCACCCAATTGCTACCATTTATGGTGTTCAATGGAGTCGTGGAATTGGCAAGTTGAAGGGACATCATAATTAATTAGGCTACGTCGATTTGTGAATACCCTCTTCAAATTCTTGTATCTCTACTTCTATATTAATGGGTAGCCATTTGTTGTTTGAGATATCACATCTCAACTCTTGGTTGAGTTTAGTAGAAAAAATAGTTCTAATTTTGTAATTCTTTTCTCTTTCATAATGAAAACTATTTTCTTTATTTTTATATTGTTTTCTATTTTTATGGAGTAGTCTTTTATTTCGTTTTAGAGAAGAATGAAAATTAACACGATTTAATTGAATTCATTTCAACCTCTTACTCTTTTATTCAATTGGATTGTTTGAATTATTCATGTTTAAAATGCTAAGAATAGATTGATCACCTATATCTTAGATCATGATGTTTAATTAGATTTCAAGATAAATTAATTAGATTAGTTATTAACAATTCATCATACGACGAGTCTTTTGACTTTATTTGTCGTTGTGGTTGGGAGATATACAACACTGTATATAATTGTAAGGCAAATCTTAATGGGTTATTTTGTTCATTAATCAATTATCACCGAGAGGTAGAAATTGAGGCAAAATAATAGAAGCATAAAGGAGCGGAAGCCACCATGTCATATTATTATCATACATCGATAATCTGAGCGAATAAAAGATAAGAGGAAGATTAGATGAAGATTAAATTGATGTTAAGGGAAATTCGACTCTAAGACAAGTTTTATCATTTTAACTTTTTCTTTTATTTACAGTTATTATTTAGATTTAGTTAAGTTAATTATTTTTATTGTTTTCTTAATAGTATTTTTTAATTAATTTAAGGAAATTCATCTCTTTGTGAGAATGATACTCGAATTTATCATTATATTACTTGTTTCGATCGTTTATACTTGTATATCACTAAAACTATTTAAACAAACATAAAGAGACAAAATTACAAATGAAGTTTTAAAACGTTTGACATAAATATTATAATCCTCTCAAACATCAGAAAACGATATGAACTAATAGTATAGTGGAATCTTATTTTCCACTATTTAGATGGCTGTTTTAGATCATAAATAGACCACTTTAATTTGCATACTTTGTTCTCTTCGCCTTTCACAATAAATCCCTCAGGTTATTACATAAAATTTTTTTCATCCAATTCACCATTTAGAAATGCAGTTTTAACATCCATTTGATGTAATTTTAAATCCAGATGCACTACAATATCTATAAGAAGTTGAATTGAAATGAATAGAACAATCAAAGAGAAAATATCTTCATAATCAATTCCTTCTTACTGGGTATAACCATTGGTTACTAAACGAGCTTTATATCTTTTAATTGTACCATCAGCTTTTCTTTTAATTTTCAAAATCAATTTGTTACCGATTACTTTTCGCACTTTAGGAAGATTAACAAAAGTCCAAAATTTATTAATTTCCTTCAACTCCATCTCACTAGCAAAAATTGAGAGTGCATGTCGGATATTTTTAGTTTCATCTTCATTAATAAATTGAGCATTGTCCATTTCCCCTAAAGGGTAAAAAGTGAGGAAAGGTAGCAATTTTCCCTCTTACATAGACATAAGCTTCCGTTTTTTTAATATTTACTCTATGACCTTGTAGGATTTGTTGATGCACAATATGTCATTTTGTTCATTGTAATGTTAGGATTTTGTGGTAAAGTTTTAAGCTTAATCTAACCTCCAAATAATGATGAACATTACCCATAATGATGCCTTAGGTTTCCTTTCTTGTTTGTAACTGTAAACATGATCGGTGATTGTGTTATATCTTAAGCCACAACTCTTAAGCTAATAAAATCTAGTAAAAGTATATGATGCCACAATAAGTGTATACTTGGAATATGTAAATCTTCGAATGGGTAAAAATCATCTAGGTATATTTTGGAGGTGTTTACCAGGACAATGTAAAGATGAAAACCCTACTTTTTCTTCGCTTTAGTTGTAAAGTACCTTAAAATAAGTTAATGGAGTGGGATTTAGTTGTCCACATACAATAAAATTATATGTCCACACCTTACCATATGTTTTAGCAGCACTATGACTAATTTTGGGGCCATTTTGGATAGGTTCCCAATTTTATTCGTGAATTTCCAATTTGTTAGGGTCTAGATAGCTTGAAAAACTGCCCATCAAGTGATACAAATTATAAAAATCCACTTAGAACATTTACAAAGTAAATTTGGCCAAATTCATACTAGGCTCTAGCTCAGTGTGTTAGCTAACTATGTCCTGATTTGGAGTCCTCTATTCCATGAACGAATAGTTATAAAATTGGTGCGCAACCTAGGTAAGATGCAGCTTAATGGGCATTGTTCTCTTTGATTAGCCCATGGGATAGATATGTTAGAATTTACCTATAAACGTTAGTGTGGGCGTGCCCATCAAAATATCAGCCTATTTGGAGATTGTTAGGTCCGTCTGAAAAATCATCTTGTAAGCCCATTTGATTAAAACCGTAGAATTGATTAAAACCCACTAATTGAACATGTAACCAAAACATTAATTAAGTTGCATAATAAGGTTTAATACTTCACTTAGGACCTAATTATATGGATTGGTAATCAAATTTATTTAATTACTGATATGGTTTTCTATTATACGTAGGTGAGGTTGCCTAGTGTTGACTGGTCTAGGTGTATGGTTCAGGCGGCATAGTGGTTGTAGTAGCAGGGACCCTATGCTATGTTGTATGTTTTGGACTATGTATTACTTGTATGACTATATAACAGACATATGCCCTCACTATGTGAACCTTGTATGATTCAGATTTATGCAATAATGGTTGGAACTGCAATACTTTGGGGCAAGGCTAACCAACATCCACATGGTATATAAGCCCCAGAGTCATGAAACATGACGAGGAGCTAATTCAGGTACACAAAATGTATTTGGCTGCACCAATTTGTGTGTTAGGGTAACGTGGGTAGAGGATTCATACGACTTGAAGACCCATGTGAAGTCTGAGTACTAGAATTTGCTATCCTGATACTCAATGATGATGTATAATTTCTCTAACTCTTTAATTATTGCTCACATATGGTATGTGGAAGAATAAACCACGATCCTTGTTTTAATACTTGCATCATCTTCATGTAACTAATAAGAAGACCTAAGCTAATCACTTATTCAAACTAGTAAGAATATGATGTATGCAATATCATGCAACCTCAAAACTGTGGTGGGGGTGTGCTTCTTTTACAATTGGGTGTAATCATTGCACTTTTAATGTCACCTCTCATAGTCGTAGGGGGATTTTGCACTGTTAACGCTATGGGTGTTTATATAGGATTCCTTTAAGTCTAAGATCTGCCTTTGTAGTACAAACTCTGCACTCATTCTATGAAAACCAAGCTTGGTGTCCATCTTAAATCTCCGTGGAGGTTTGAGACCCGCTTTCATAAAGTTTGTACGTGATATCCCAATGAGTAGCTACTAATTATAATATCACGTTTGATCTGTCCTTTTGGGCTTAATTAGGGTATTCCAACTTGGTATAGGAGCCAACTCTTCGGCTACTATGGCGGCACACTTTGAAAATGTGTATGTTGTATGTGCACGTTGTATGTTGTATGATATGCATGTATGATAACATGTATGCCTCTATGTTGTATGTGATTGTTCTATTTAAGAAATCCCACACCCCTAGCTAATCCACAGCCTAGCCGACAGGTATGTGTTTGTGTGTGTTTTTGCTAACCACCTTTTTGGTGTTTCCAACAGTCAGTTTGTGTGTGGCAGTTTTCGTGCAGTAATTTGCAAGCTATATGTGCTAGTTAGTCTTTGGTTAGTGTTAGTAGTCAGATAGTCTAAGTAGATGGTAGGAGTATGCCAAGGTAGACTGCATGCCTTCCCCTGACAAGCGATAACATCACTCATGCAGGAACTGATGGAGGATCCCCAGCCAGTGCAAATTAAGTTCCTATGATAGGAGTAGTAGGCCTTGAGGGAAAACAAGACAAGAGCCATGGATGACCAGTAGCGGTCCTATGAGGAGATAACCCAACCAATGGATACAGTTTGGGAGATGGTCGTGGCAGTGGCCAGACTGGAGAAGAGGCCAATAGGGGTAGACACCTACTAAGGCCTCTAAGTTGGAGTGAGTACCACCAGCACCACCGCCGCCAGCTCAGTATCGCCCAATTGCACCAGTACAACCGGCTGTATAGTTGTTGGAGAGGGCTCTGGCAGTCAAGGCTCTCAAAAGCCCCATCACACCAGGGAGTGATGGGAAGTTGAGAGCTTCTTGAAGAACTGGGGTATTTGTTCTACGGGAGCATGAATCATGAGGTCACATTGGGGTGGATTGATGCAACTTGATTTGTCCTGATACAGCTGGGGTGTCCACCTGAGCTATGTGTGCGTATAGCCACTGGGGCTATGCAGACCTGGGCAAACTCTGGTGGGACTCGGCCCACACAACCTTTCTAGAGGGTAGAGTCCTTGAGCTGATTACATGGGAAGAGTATAAGGAGGTCTTCTACTCCCATTACTTCTCTACCTTTGTCAGGGAAAAGAGGAAGATGAAGTTCCTATCTTTGGTGTAGGAGGAGGGTATGTGTGTAGTGGAGTATAGGTCCAGGTTCCTTATGTTGGAGAGGTTTATCCTAGGCAGGTTCTCTTTTAAGAGGGAAAGGGCTGCCAAGTTAGTATTGAGATTGCACGTCAATTTACAAGCAGAGTTGTTACAAGATTCTCCTGTGCAACTCTGGCAAAGGCCAACATGAGGGCACTCCAGTGTTAACAAGCCCATAACTTGTACCATCAGGGTAAGGGCACCACACTGTCTGGCAATATGGGGTAGAAGAACAAGACATAGGATCATAGAAAGAGGAGGATGTCTGATATCCTATCAGCTAGCTTAGAGATTAATAGACAGGGGTTGTGAGGTCTTCCATGCGAACTATTCTAGATCAACTTGCACTATAGTTGGCATGGATTCTAGTGGTTAGTGAGTTCACAGATGCCTTCCCAGATGAGGTGCGCAGACTACCACCTACCAAAGTGGTGGAGTTCGCTATTGATTTGGTCCCTAGTATTGTGCCTATCTTTAGGGCAATGCATTGAATGGCACCACTTGAGATCAGGGATCTCAAGACTCAATTGTAGGAGCAATTCGAGCAGGGCTTCATTAGATTGAGTGTCTCACCTTGGGGCACTCCGGTCCTCTTCGTCAAGAAGAAGGTTGGTAGCGTATGGTTGTGTATCAACTACTGAATGCTCAACCACATTATGGTGAAGAGCCATTATCCCCTCCCGTGGATAGATAATTTGTTTGATCAGCTTAGAGGAGTTGTGTATTCGAAAATTGATCTTCAATCATGTTATCATCAATTGAGGATACAAGATGAGGATGTATCAAAGACAGCTTTTAGGACTCGATATGGGCACTACGAAATCTTAGTCTTGCCTTTTGGGGTGACTAACACACCAGCAGCATTCATGGATCTCATGAACTGGGTGTTCTAGCCATACTTGAACCATTTCGTGATTCTATTTGTAGATAACATGCTAATTTACTCGAGGCCCAGAGAAAAGCTGGAGACACACTTGAGGATTGCTTTACAAACCCTACGGGAGCACCACCTATATGGAAAGCTCTCCAAGTGTGAGTTTTGGCAATCCAAGGATGTCTTTTTGGGACCAATGCATGTGAATGGCATTTCCAAACTCTAATGGAGAAACTTGCTACTGCATCAGTGTTGAGTTTACTAGACGACCATGATGATTTTCTAGTGTACGGTGATGCCTCTGCTTATGCTTTCTTGCAATTGAAAGTGAATGAGCAGAATCACCCCACACATGACTTGGAGCTTGTAGTGGTCGTAATTGCATTGCGCATATGGAGATACAATCTATATGGAGCACCCTTTCATCTCTTTTCAAATCATAAGAACTTTAAATATATTTTCACACAGAAGGATCTAAACAGTAGACAACGCAAGTGGTTGGAGTTCCGAGCGGAATATGACATTGATATTGCCTACCATCCAGGGAAGGCAAATGTGGCTGCAGATGCCCTAAGCAAAAGGCCCATAGTTTGTGGAGCCAAATTGGCAGCTATGGGTATACAATATGAGAACAAGAGAAAGAATGTAGCCGACTTATATCTTGTGGTAGTGTTAGCAGGACTGATAATTAGTCTGACTATGATAGTCCGCATCAGACAGGCACTGGTAGTTGATCAGTTGCTATAGTAGTGGTTCCTTCAAAGGGCTCATTTTGGGCTATTTAGAGAGGTAGACAGTTTGTACCATATGAGAAGACGGTTGTATGTGCCAGATGTTGTAGAGCTTCCCAAATTGCATAAGGACATTCTTCACAAGGCTGATCAGTCGAGGTTCATGGTGAAGCCTGGCTTCATGAAGATGTGTCACAACTTGTACCGATCTTAGTGGTGGCCAGGGCTAAATAAGGACGTCCCTGACTCTATGTCTCAATATCTTGTCCGTCAATAGGTAAAGATCGAGCATCAAAAACCAGGCTGTTTGCTACAGCTATTACCATCGCTACTGTGGAAGTGGGATTGCAACACGTGCGACTTTCTCACACATCTACTCCCTTCTAAGTGATAGATGGATGTAGTATGCGTTGTCATCGATAGGTTGATGAAATCGACACACTTTATACTAATTTGAATAACCCATACCATGTCTACGTTTACCAGAATATACTGAAACAAAATGGTCATACTCCACGGTGTTCATAGGGAGATTATATTAGATAGGGACCCGAGATTCACCTCTTCCATCTAGGATCTTTCCAATGAGAACTTGGGATGGAGTCCAAGTTTAGTATAGTTATCATCCAAAGACCGATAGCCAGTCTAAGAAGACGATTCAAATTGTGGAGGACTTGCTCCAGTCATCTCTGATGGACTTTGGTGGATGAAGGGAAAATCATCTTCCTTTGGTGAAGTTTGTGCAGAATAGCAGCTTCGAAGCCAGCATAGGGATGGCACCCTATGGGGCATTGTATGGTAGGCCATGCAGATCAACATCATGTTGGCTAGAGGGCGATGAGCCATTGATAGTAGTACTAGAATTGCTTTAGAACTCCCCAAGGATAGTCGAGTTGATCAAGGAGAGGCTTCTTGTAGCTAAAAATAGACGGAGGTCTTATGCATATCAGAGGCGTAGGGATGTCAGTTTCACCCATGAGGAGCACGTTTTCCTGAAAGTCTCACCGACAAAAGGAGGCATGCATTTTGGGAGGTGGGGCAAACTACGGTGTTAAAAAGTGTTGGGGACATTGCATAAGAGCTTTCACTCCCATCTAGTCTATTAGCCATGCACCCATTGTTCCCCGTATCTATGCTAAAGAAGAACATGCTCAATGGATCATACCAGCTTCAGTATGAGGAGCTAGACATCGGACACGACCTATCCTACAAGGAGGCTATGCAGATTCTTAACCAGTCTGTGAAAACTCTTTGTAGGAAAGAAGTGCTTTTGGTGAAGGTACTTTGGTCATGGCAGAGGGTTGAGAAGGTCAATTGGGAGTTTGAGGACGAGATGCGGCAACGTTTTCCCAAACTTTTCCTTGCAGATGACAACGAATTGAATTTGATTGAGTGCTATTGTGTGTTATATGTTGCGTGGTGTGGTGTGTTTTTGTCTGTGTAACCCCTTAGGAAATTCCGAGACGAAATTTTCTGGCCCTTTTTACTGTGGAGAAGGTAGTCAAACCTGGGCTATCCACCCGAGGGTTTTCCTTTAAGTTTGGTTGTTACCTGAAATGGGCTTGTAGGGTTGCCCTTTTTACTATGGTTTGTGTATGATTTGGTGTATGTTTAATTGACCTTACCCTCCTTTGATGCTCAATACACATGTTTGGATTCAGCATGACTGCCTTTCATGCTTAGCTTGGTCTGAGTCATATATAATTGGATGGTAGGATTATGTCCCTCGCATGTCTTTTGTGTATTTGTTATGTGAATGATAACCTTTCAAACTATCCTAACCCACCTTTTGGACCTGCATTGCAATTCCCGAGGTATGGCTGATCGCTTTAGTGTAAAAATTTTATGTTTTTTGATTTTTGCCTAACCCAACCCATACCTCTTTAACTAGCCTAACTCATACATCTTTATCTAATCCAACCCATACCTCCTTTAGTATGACACCTAAACCTATGACATCACCATGTCAACCCATACCTTTTTATCCAACACATACCTCTTTATGTATTGCACCCATACTTATGACAATCACTAAGTCAACCACATTTTTCTATAAAACTCATCCCATCCCTCACCTTTCCACCATTTCTCCTTCCCTCCTCACCTCCAACGACCTCTTCTTCTTTCCTTGGCCTTCTACTACCTCTTTGGAGCTCTAATCACCTTCTTCCATGTTTCTAACCTCATAGGGTGGTAAGTTTTGAGGTTAGATGCCTTAAAAGGCCTCTGCTTGGTCTTCACTTGTTAGCTTCAAGTTTGTGCTGCCTCTATTGCTTGTTGTTAAATGTTTATCTCTTGAATTTTTGTTTAGTTAAATTTTTACATCATTTTTAGTATGTAGATCTGCCTATTAATAACATTTTGAATACTTTTGTATCTTATTTATCCATCTAAATAAATAGATATTTTTGTATAATGCATGTAGGTCACTAATTTGGACTCTTGCAGTATAAAATCATATCTTCAAACTCAGATATTAAATTTGCATGAATTTTGTTTTATGCACTCATAACATGTATATAAACTTACCTGCCATGACCTATAATTTGCATTTACGAGGGCAAAAAGTAAGGAAAGGTATTCTTATCATTAAAACACAATATATGCAATACCTTACACAGAATTTAACTAAAATATGATAATTTATGATAAAGAAGATAAAGAAAACGAAGAAAACAATGGAATTAATAAGCTCCTTCTCCTTCTCGGACAAATTTTACCCAATTGATTAAAAAATCAAATACAAATTTTTTTGGTCAGCCTTGGATCTGAGAGTCTTTATGAAAGCCCTAAATATAATAAGTGCAAAAATCAAATTTGTGGCAATAGCGGCTTTACCATGAGTTTTGTGCGGAATATGAAAAGTGAGTTTGAGCGAAAATGTTGACTTTAATTACCTGTTACGGTGACGGCCGCATATCTTCGTTCTGTCACACTTGGCTAGCTAGTTAAAAAATGTTAACTTGAGGAATCCTCTGTTTTAAATCCCGTCAAAGCCCTGCAAAATATTTTGAATCGACTTTTGGGTTTAGGGGTTGCACATCTAAGACTATTTTCTTCTAAAATGGGTGACCGTCGATGTCTTAACGTTCCAATGCCGACAATATTTTTATTTCGACCAATCGATCATCCTAGAATATTAACAGAAACAAGGAAATATTATCAGAACAACCGTCTAATTTATAAATGGTGACGTTAATTATATTTTCAATGTTTAACAGAAAATTAAGAGTTGGAAACGAGATAAGGGAAGAAATATATATGAACCATATTAGAAGTTGAACCTTCTCGACCACATAACATAATATCAGTTTAATTGGTTATTTAAATATCCAATGAAATAAGAGATTTTACTTTTAATGTCAATTGGTATAATAGAAATTGAGAAGAAAACAAAATAAACTGTAATGAAGTTGAGAAGACTAGCAAACATGAAATGAATAAAAGTTTCACATGCAACCAAGCCCGAACATGCTGTAAGGATTTCGAGCGTGTACAATTGATTTTATGCCTAAAACTGACAATTGTACAGAGAATAAAATGCTTTGTTTGAAATCCGTTTTATGACGCTGATCCCCCTACATTTTCAATATCCATTCACAAAGGCGGACATGTTTGCTTACTTAATTACTTTGTTTAAATCCGGACACTGATCGTGGACAATAAACATTCATGTATACTAAATGAATGAAAACAAACTACTTTAATTTCATCCAGTAACAAAATTTGCATTTCACCAACTTTTCGGCTAGTATTTGTTCCATCAAATGACAGTAAAACAAGCAGACATACAAACATTTTGCCAACAATGCTGACTAAATAAAATTTCTTAAATATTTGTGTCCTAATTTCATATTTTTGAATTGCCTTATCAAGTCATCATTTTCTTCGTAGACACAGTTGCAGTGTTTTAAGCTTTCATTTCATGGATTGAAAAATTAACGCTTAGTATAAACAACTTACTATTGCACAGGGTGGATAATAATTAAAGCTTGACAACGCGTACAAATATGTGTAGTCGGTTTCAATTCATGGTTAATTAGCGTGTATGGTCAATAGTTGTAAAAATTGGAATCGGACGTTGAAATTAGATTAGAAGGGAATCTTTGAAACGGACCAATTCATTAAAAATTAGACTAGAATCGGTTCCCTTAATCAGACAAAATCGGTGGGTTATTAATTATTAAATATGTCATTTTTATGACATTTTGATGTTATAACGTGTATTATATTTTATGGTATTTTTCTATATTTTTTAGATTTTTTAAATTATTTAGAGTTAGTTATTATTTTTTACTCCAGTCGAGTCAATTTTTAATTATGAGAATGCCACTACTTACTTTTCCCCCCATTCTTTCTCCCCTGGCATTCTGCCCCTCCTTCATCCCACCTGCCGCCCAATCCGCCCCGCCTTGTCCTCCCCGCCCCGCCCCGCCACCCCCATCCCGCTGGCCCCTCTCGTCTCTGGCCGGCCCCACCCGTCTCCGCCGCACCCCACCCCATCCCGTTGTCGTTGCCCCCCAGCCCCTCGTCGCCGCCCTGACCACCTCATCCCCTCCCGCCATCCGGAATTAGCTTAAATCAACCGATTCACAGATCGGCTCAAATTGGGTAGAATTGGCCGATTCATGGACCAATTTTTCTAAAAACCAATTTTCTTAATTTTTTGGATCGGAATCCTTCCAATCCAATTTAAATCGGCCAATTCCGAGTGAAAGCGGATGATTTTTGCAACTATGCTATGATCGTAAAGCCGGTAGCTTAAAGCGTGCTTCCAGTCACGAAAAGAATTTGTAATTTCATGGTCATGGGAGGGGATCACAGCTCCTTGGAGTAGACACCAAGAGGACCAATACCAGGTCATACGGAAAAGGAAATTATCCTGCCGTTTGGTCAGACTTAGGCTGTCGTGTAGAACATGAAACTGTAGTCTGAAGACAAAAATTAATACACCTGAAAGTTCTTCATGAAACTTGCCAAGATAAACTAATTTGAATTATAATGTCACACCTTATAACATACTAACATTAATGTTAAATATAAGTGGCAAAATTCAATCATAGAAGAAATTGATCCCAAATAGAAAACAGCAACAAATACCCCCCATTGTATTTTGTACTACATATCTAATACATAACTATAATAGGGGAAGGAATTCCCCCAAATTTACTCTAAAAGGGGTATTGTTGTTATCACCTTTAGCAGATGTAACCATTTGGCAATAGGTACTTTGTAAGATGTGTCTTGTTACTCGATGCGACCATTTAGAAAAGGGTATTCTTACAAGATGTGTCTCATTTCTTGAGATGCAACTTTTAAGAACGGTACTCTTGGGAAATGTGTTTCATTACTTCTAAACAGATACAACAATTTAAAAATATATATTTCTATTAAATATGCCTCCTCATCGATGAATATCTTCTTTAGAAGGATATATTTATAGGATATACTTTTTATTAATAGACTACACTCTTTAGTTTGTGATTCTTTAATTGTTTTTGTTTTATTATGATTTTTTAATTTTATTTAAAAAACCCAACAATCGTTCGTTAGAAAATATATTTTTTAATAAATGTGGTTATAATTTTTGTTTGCTTGTATCTCTTTTGATAATTGTACCCAGCACATTGTGTGGGTGGCTATGCTAGTTGTTGATTAAAGCGGAAGAAAAGATCAAACTATTCAAAACCAAAGAGGTTGGGAACACTGTGGAAGGTGATTCTCAGGTTTGGTTGGCTTGGGAAAGATGTTGGGAAGAGTTAGACAAGGTATGGACTTCCTTCTTTTTGGCAAAGTGGAGTTTTGCAACTATGAAGATCTTCAAGTATTATAAGAAGGCTAGATCCTTCAACACATGGGATAATCACGAGGAGAGGAATTCATCAGAGCCAGATAGAGTTTTGAATGACTCCATTGTGAAAGAAGAGGGCTGGATCAAGGAGGAAGAAGAAGGAAGGAGTTGCCATGGCTGGTCTCTTGGAATTTGGGATTGGAACTTGGAACTTTGAGGAATCTATGGCGCTTGATTAAGCCATTCTTATGCATGCCTTATTTACTGATTTTAATTCATGCTGGATTGGGTTGAATTGATGTATTAGTTATTCTCATTGGGGAGTTTGATTAGAGGTGTGTGGTTGTGAGGATTGCTTGTAGATGGGTGATTTGAGTGAGTCCCCTAATGAACGAGTAGCATTGGGGCAAGGCCAAGTGGGGGTTGTCCACAAAGTTGATCGAGAGAGGACTTGAGTGCTTGAGATGTATACAAACTTGTGATTGGAAGACGAAAGGAAATTTATTTTTATCCAAGCGATTGATTTACTAACATTCAACGACAGATTAATTAGCATGTCTTGCTTATAAAACCATGGGGTATATAAAGACACCATTTGAAATCCCTTTCATCCTAACGTTGCTTTCATTTACCACATTAGAATACATAATATTAGAGTTAAATAGATTAATACTAGATTTTTTACTTCATATTTATTCATCTTATGGGAAGACATCAGATTAAGAGTTAGGAAGAATTCCTACCTCCATAAGACAATTAACCGCCAGAGCGTCTTATAGTAGACAATATATAATTATATTGTCTAAACCTTCTATACATAACTATTATATAATAAATAATTTTTGAACCATGATTCTAACAATCTCCAATTTCGTTTTAAAACATTTATTATATGGTTATGATCTTTAGTAACACTTTGATTTTTGTATATGTATATCTATGAAGTTAACCCTGGTCTACTCAAGATACATACACTCAGATTAAAAGCATGAAAATATAAACTTGTCCTCGTGGTATGGTACTCTCTCACTCACATTCATAACTTTCATACCTAGGAACCAATATTCAAATTCTTTACCGGTTGAAGTATAAGCTACTAAGGAAGTGTGCCCCAAACAGTCCACAAGCCTCAAGAATTTGACACTGAACCACCGTCATATATGCATACACAAATACATACCTATTAGGGAAGCTTGATCTGAAGACTATAAACGTGCATATAATCCTAAACTCGGATTCAATAATGCATCTGTAACCGGTAACAACACAACAATTGAACCTTATTAGGAGTTGAACCATCTCACTGAACATAAACTTTGTTTAATTAGTTATTTAAATATCAAAGAAACCAACAGATTTTGAATTTTAGGTCAATTAGTATCGTAGAAATTGAGAAGAAAAAAACAGACTATAATGAAATACTATAATATTGTTCTTTTCCTTTTGTAATAAAAATTACTTTCTAAAATGTAAAATAAGTAATTAAAGAAGACAGCAAACATAAAATGAATAAAAGTTTCCCATGCAACCAAGCCCGAACTTGTTTGAAGGATTTAGTGTACGTTTGATCATGTACCTCAAACTGAGGTCTGTTTTATGACTCGGATCTTTGATTTTGATTTTGTACAGAGAATAAAATGCTTTGTTCGAAGTCCGTTTTATGACTCATATCTCCCGTACATTTTTAATATCCATTCACAAAAGCGGACATGCTGGCTTACTTAATTACTTTGTTCAAATTTTGACACTAATCGTGGACAATTAACATTTCTGTATAGTAAATGAATGAAAACAAACTATTTTTATTTCAACCAATAAAAAAATTCGCATTTAACCAACTTTTCGGCTAGTGAATGCTCCTTCAAATGACACTAAAACAAGCAGAGAAACAAACATTTTACCATCAATGCTGACCTGAATAAAATTTCATACATATTCCTTTCCAAATTTTATATTTTAAAATTGGCTTATGAAGTTTTCATTTTCTAAAGATACAGTTGCAGTTTTTTAAGCTTTCATTTCATGGGTTGAGAAATTAAAGCTTAGTAAAAAGAACTCACAATTGCATGGGGTGGATAATAATTAAAGCTGGACAATGCGCACATATATGTGGTGTAGTCGTGGGAGGGGATCAAAGCTGGACTAAGCTTAAATTATGTTTCCAGTCACGAAAAGAATTTGTAATTTGGTTGTCGTGGGAGGGGATTACAGCTCCTTGGAGTAGACACCAAGAGGACCAGTACCAGGTCATATATGAAAAAGAAGATTATCCTGATGCTTGGTCAGAATTAGGCTTTCCTGTCGAACATGAAACTGTGGTCTTAGGACAAGAATTAATACACCTGAAATGTCTTCATGAAACTTGCCAAGATAAACTAATTTGAATTATAATATCACACCTTATAACGCACTAAATTAATGTCAAATATAAGTGGCAAAATTCAATCATAGACGAAATTGATTCCAAATAGGAAAGAGCAACACATAACCAATTGTATTTTGTACTACACAAGGGCGCTGTCTTGGTGTCATTGCGCCCCCCAGCCCCTTAGCTAAAATCTTAATGCTTTTCACATCTGGACAGCAAAAACAATCACGAACACACGAGAGATGAAACTAGACATGCGGGGATACGTCCTACGGCCCATTTATTTGTAATATAAGTCACGTATGGTGCGACATCATTTCTTGTTATTTATCAACCTTAGAAGCTGCCGAGTCTTCTCGCAATAACATAATATTCATTTCAACACATATCAGAGAAATACGATGCTATTAATTTTCAAGCAAATTGATATAAGAGAAACTGAGTATAAAATGAAACAAGAATGTGACAAGATATTGTTCTTTTGTAAGAATACAGCAAAATTGAGTGTATATATATATATATATATATACATAGATTTCTTTCGGAACGAATGGAGGCTGGTTTTTCGTGCTTAGTCTAAATTGCGGACATTAATCATCGACAATAATGTCCATATATGAAAGAATGAAAACAACCTTCATTTATTTCATCCGATGAAAAAAATTCTTCATTTCACCAACTTGAAAGATGATGAATGCATCTTCAAAATGATACCAATACAAGATCGTACAAACATTTAGCAACAACTTATTTGATCCACAATTAAAAACCAAGAGGTTGAACCAAGAATATAAGTACTGGCAGTTTGCAATATATATGTCATCGATGAGAAAGTTTGAGCTGGGATGAAACTTTGATGCAGGCTGTTTTGTTCATATACCCACGTCGATGCCTCCGAACCAAAGTTGAGATGTTGCAGAGCTTAAATCGATGCCGACGAAATTCGTTGCAGCCACATTTGGGAATTGCCCACCGTTGCTCCCACTTCCGTGTGTGCACCGTGGCGGCGGTAGTAAAGGACACCTTTGGATCTGCTGAAATTCAGCTCTCAATAACCTCGCTTCGGCAGTGGAGCTCATACTGGCACATAAGATAATCATCAACATCAATATCACCATGAATGAGCTTCCTGTTCAACTTCGAAGCCATCATATGACTAATTGAGATAGGAAATGGAGAAGCTTGTTCGGGTGCTTTGGTGTACTACGTTTGGGGATTGATGAGGACATGGGAGTACTTCGTTTCGGGATTTGATGCTTAATCACTCTTGTCAATTAATTGTTATATTTGGTGAGGACATAGGAGGACACATATATAAGCTTATCTTGAGCTTGAGAAGAATGATACGCGTTTGAGAAGAATGCTCACTCTGAACCGAGTTTCTTATTTTTCAATCGACTTATCAATGAGATCATTTTCTTAAAAGTTACTGTTGCAGTCTTTTAAGCTTTCATTGTATGAATTAAAAAATGAATGAATAGTTGCAATCGAAAAGATTATATAAAATTTCTAAAAACTTTATTATAGGTCTTGTTTTCTTAGAATTATAAAAAATAATAGAGCTTATAAAATGACGTCCGACAAATTCAGTTATTTACAAGGCTCCAAATCTTCCCATGCCACAATTTGACAGTAAAAGAGAAAACACACAATCAAATTTTTCGGTGAATACAGCGCATCGACAATGGTGGGGGGCTAGGGGCGGTGGATGGATCGGAGGGCGGCACTTATTGGGCGCCCGTGGTTGATGGATGAGAAGAGGGAAGGGAGAAGATGGGAGGGGCAAAAAAAGAAGAGGGGGAGGGGAAAATGAGTTAACAATAAAGAGGGAAGGGGTCGAGGATCGAGGGCCATATTAGTCGACAATCAGGGCAATGAACAACAAGAGGGAAAGGAAAGACAAATAAAAAAGATGGAAGAGGGAAAGGCCGGCAGAAAAATATTGGAGAGGAGGAACGAACTTTAGGAAATAATGATATGGACCACTTTGTTTTTAAACTAATAATTAATAGTACTCAGAATTTTTTAAACGTTTTACCAGCTCCTAATGAGGGTGAGTAGTAAAAGACAACGCACATTTGGCAAAATACGATCACAACTGGGTCGTAGATAGATTGTAGTGACACCAGTAGGACCGCGAGGTCATATCAGAAAATAATTTTAATCGAATTATGGTGAGAAAACTCGTGTGTAGAGCATGAAACAATAGTCTAAAACAAGAATTACACCTGAAAGTTCTTCATGAAACTTTCCAAGATATGATGATTTGAATATATCACACCATATAACTAACAATGTCAAACATATATGTGACAAAATTCAAACACAGTGGAATTTCATTCTTACAAAAAACAACATATGTACAAATTACATTTTGTAAGGGATACCGTTGTGTATGATCATTAAAGCGGTAAATTTGGGTAGAATTATAAATTTATTAGGTTTCTCCTATTTTTGGAGATAAATATAAATAATTTTCACTATATTATTATTACCTTTTAGGAGAGATATATTTAAGTAGGAGTCTTATTATTTATTCCATATATAAATAAGATACCTCCAAAAAGTTACCTCACATTTCCATAAGGAAGATTAGGGTTTTGGTGGTTTGGCTAAGAGGTGGCTAGATCCAATTGCCCCTAAGTTGTTGCTAGTTGTCGGCCGACAATTATTTTTTTGTTTAATTTTTTGAGGGCAGGCCGATTTGACTGCCCCAAAATCGGAGGTGGTTTCATCATGCTGCTCCCATGGTCAGGGGCAGTCAGATCATTGCCCTCATGGCGGTGCCCGGCCTCACTAAGGGTGGCACCGACCACCTCAAAAAAAAAATTTTACTTTAAGGTTAATTTTAGTATTTTAATGAAAATTTCTATTTTCTAGTAATTTGCTTTAATTCTCCCACCACAAAGTAATATTAATAAATTTCTCCCATTTTCTATAAAAAATCGATTTAATTTATAAGAAAAATTGGTACATGCTCGTTATGTTTTCTATTGAACATTAATTATGATTGTCATCAAGTCGGTCACCCATGTCCTCTCCCCTATAAAAAAATATTCCTCCCTTGTTTTCTTATCTTGAGATAAGAAAAATAGGAAATTAATTGCATACAAGTGACCCATTTAGAAGTAAGTAAGATTATTTTATCCTTGTCTTAAATATAACTATACTTAATATAGACATTAAATGATTTACTTAATATTGCTTTATGTGTAAAATATATTAAATATATCTACTTTCAACACAGTTTACTATTTTAAAATTTCCAAGTTAATTTTACTATTTTAATGCCAACCAAAGAGACCCAAATAGATTCTTCACTAGTTAAACAGATATATTTTTTACTCAGGGACTCCTCTGTTTAAATCTTTTGGAGGTCGTGTAAGGACTGATTCCATGTATATGTATAGTTAAATAGGTGTGATCCTCGATGCAATTGTTCAAGTTTATTAATCGACACTCACAATATTTGGCTCAATTTTGGCGGTTCGATTATTATCTATAAAAAAGACCGAAAATTTACTACCTCATCAGGTCAAATGTTAGACTGCACAAACACGTAATAATTTATAAACAATAAGCTAGTATCTTACTCATATGTTCAAATTTTATAACTAAATTTACCATGGACAGCATGAGGTGCATAAATGTTAGGAATTTTTAAAATTTTCTTTAATACCACTCACAGAATTTTTGTGTCAAACAGATCATTGTGTAATTTTTCATTTTCTTTATATTTAACAGGGGCTTTTTCATGGAAGTAGGAACGATACTGTGACAAACAATGAACACGTTAATCATGTGGTAAAAACCGTGTCAAAAACTTGACATGAATATTTTTCACTTCACTTCTGACAAAAACGCTGTCACCAAAGCCAATGACGAAGTTCTCGATAAATTTGTCACCGCTTCCAATGGTGATAAATTTGGGGTGTCCAAATTGCAGCGACAAAAGTTATTTTTTTCCACTAGTGCATGGATTGTATTGATGCAAGCTGGAACCCATTTTACTGAAAATTTTGTACCAACATAACCACCATATTTCTCAATCATGTGTGTCACAATAATATAAAAAAGGATTGGATATGAAAACAACAAAATCACAAGTAAAGAAAAAACTCATGATTATGCTCAAATGAAGCCAAATTAATCAAAGAAAACTCATTGATGACAAGAAGGGACGGAGATATAGATGACTTGAGATTTCACAATGATCTCAAGATCAACATCATAGAGTTGCGCTAAAGGTAAGCAAAAAAGCTTTAATTGGTGGTGTAAAACCCGGGTCATCCGCTTGATAGTTTTCGTTTCGGTTCAGTCGCAACCCCAATAAAATTGTATGCCCAGTCCTTTTTTCCACATTCGCATGTATGCAATTGACATGCGAGCCATGACATCATGAAGACTCTTATTTTCTATGTTTATTTAAGTCGAGTCTATACTAGGTTTAGCACTATGTCTTTTGTGGGTCGTAATTCCTTGTCACATATTTAAAACCCCTTATGGTAGATCCTAACCCCCGGATTCATGGCCTGGTTCCTGGGTCATCCAACAAACCTGTGAGTGTGAACCCTAGGTGCCCGTATACTGCGCCCAATGCAAATGCGTCTTTACAGAACCTTTATGGCCTGCCGCAATGACACTCAAAGGCCCTACTAGCGCCCTCATGCTAGAAATTCATGGAATTAGGGACTTTGCATGAAAACAACATCTTTGCACCAAAAGTTGACTTGCTTTTATGTGCAACTCGATTTAGCAGGCATGCGTAGTTTGGGTCTGATGTTTTCTATGGTCCGTCTTGGCTGAGGAGAGTACCCTTACACTGGGTTGAGAACTTTGCGCCAGGCTTTTGCCCTTTTCTATAAAAGCAGCCCTCCTTTTTCATGACTTTCCTCTTCTTCCCTCAGACTTCCCCCTTGCTCCTTGGCCTCTCCTCTTCTTCTCCACACCTTTCCCACCTCCACTAGCGTTTCCAAGCTTGGCCAAGTGACTAGGGTTGAAGGTCTTCGGGTAGGTAGCCCCAAGAGACCTCCCCTAAGAATTGTTTGATGTAAAAACCATAGCCTCTTTGCCTCTCCAGTGTTGTGTTGTGATTCTTTTGTATACATCTACATGCCTAGATATTTATGAGATATTTGTCCCATGTACATGTCTTTGTTAGGAGTAGATACAAATTGGAATCATGTCATTTTCATGGGTGAATAATTAGTTATGAATTTTTTACTATCACATGTTTGCTGGTTTTAGTATTCCTGCAAATAAATATATCTTGTACTGTAAGTTGTAGATCTGCATGATTCTTATCTTTTTAGATTCATAAGAGATATATCTACATGTATGAGCATGAGCATGAGCAGATGCCAAAATTTGTTTAGATTGTTTTATTTAATTTTACATGTATGAGCATGAGCAGATGCCAAAAATAACAAAAGGTAGCAGCTTTCATGGTTCGAGTGACCTGGCCTCCCTTTCCCCAATTGTTGCTCCATGTTGTAGGAAGTATTTAAATACATAGTTTTCCATGGTTGTTAGCTATGTCTTGATAAAATATAATCATAATATAACCTCATTAAGGACATGAACAAAACCCTAAATGCCTTGTGTTGTTTGTTGTTCTGTTGGTGTGGTATATCAAGCTCTGAGATTATACTCCATGGTGAGACTATTAAAAGATAGTATTTAAATCTATAAAAAATACCTATGGACTCACTAAGTGTCTACTAAAAGCATGTAAATGTTGGTAGCATTTGAAAAAAAGTTTTTAAGTGGTTAGTTAATTGGGTTTTATGAAATGTAAAGAAATGCAGTGTGTAATTGGAAAAAAATTTACCTAGACCTTAGTATTTGTTCAAATAACACCACGCTAAAATTAAAGAGCCAATGACTTAGTAGATCACAGTTATGATTTTCCCAACCAACTAGGTCTAGCCAACTCCAAAAATAACATAGCCAATTCCTTCCCTTCCCAAATCCACTCAGGCCAAAAGACTTAGAGTTTGGTCTTGAAATTGAACAAGATTCAAGCCCACAGTGTTGGCTAGTCCTACCCTTTTACCCAGGCCCATTCGGAGTCTTCAAGCATATAAATAAGATTTAGGAAACTTTATGTGCGACCCAAGAACACTATTCTCAACACCTTAGTCCGACCTTTATTAGCCTTGTTCACTATGTTTCCCATGGGCCAACACTTGGTAATTTGTATATCAAACCCTTAGAGTGTCAGGGCCCACTTGTTCTAAATTTTAGCCCATTATAACATTGTTTGGACTATCTAAAAAATCATTTAGTTAAGTCCATTTGAGAAAAATTACAAGTATATAACTTTCACTAAGTATACATGCCCTAAACCCTAATTAAGGTTATCTAATGAAGATTAGAACTTCATTAAGTAAATAAGTAAGTTTATTTAGTTTTTATGTGTCATGAATGTGTTGAGGTATAGTCTCATTTTACATGCCAATGCAATTTGAGGATGATTCATGTTTCATCTCCTTACTGGGATACACGGAGTGAACTCGCTAAGTTAAGACAAGGGGCTCAACTCATCTAGGTCTGTATGACTCTTCTATTTCACATCTGCTTGACTCCTTGAGTGTCAAGATTTAATACAATTTTACACATTAGATGACATAGTTGACATTTTTATAGGATCCCTCCGATGCTAGGCCATTGAGCTGAGTTTTTCATAGTTTAATAAAACTAGAAAGGTGAGATCCCTTGTTAATTTTTGAACATGCCATTTAGAAATTTATTATTTAAGTCCCTCCCTAAGCCTACTAAATAAGTACGTGCGGTTATATGAGAGTGGTATGGGTTATATGAATTGCACTACTACTCCTTTACGCGCTAAAATTTTGAAATGTAAGTAGGCTATTGCGAATGCTACTCATTTTCAAACAATGTGGCACTAACCTAACATTGTTCCAAGCCACTTGAGTATAGTTCGAGTGATATATTGAAGATATGAGGTGGTAGCACAAGTATGTATATATCTAAGTATCAAGCCATTGAGTTTGCTCTCACATATATGGTATGATTTTTTGTCATGTCAGCCTTAGCTTACCACCTTGTGATGGACTATAAAGTTTTAAGATTTTTTGTAGGTGTTAAAATAGGTAAAATAGTTATCTGTCAGGATGATTTATCAGTATTTATTTTTAGACCAATAATCAATAATGGATTTCCTATATTTATTTAGGTGAGTATGCATGTCAGTGGTCAATGTAGGTGGTTAGATAGTGAGGCTTATGACAAGAGATGGTAATTGTAGTGTATATATTTTGGGGAAATTTATTATGTAATTGAGATTTATGTATTATCAAGAACTATTAGACTTTATAATGTATTGTTATTTAGGTTGGTGTCGTAGACATTGTTATGATGCATGTGGATGTCTTAAGCGTGAATATTATATTATTATTATTATCCCCATAATGGTATTAGTTTTGGGGCACTCTAACAATCGGTTACAAACTCTGTAATCCTCAATGTTCTGGAAAAGGATGGGAAGCATACCAAGTACGCTAAACTTATTTTGTTGAACTTGCATGTGCATAAGAGTAACGTGGTTTGGAGGAGCTTATGGTTCATGCAGTGTGATGAGCCAATGACATAGATGACTTGAGTATTCACATTGATCGAATGATCAACATCATAGAGTTGTGGTAATGGTCAGTGAAAGAGATTTGATTGGAGGGATAATACCCAGGCCATTGGCGTGATGGTTTTCATTTTGGTTCGGTTATGACCTGGATTGAGTTGTATGCTTGTTTTTTGCTGCATGAGTATGTAAGGCATGTATGTGCGAGCCATGACCTTACTATTCCCTGGCGCAAGGCACCATTTGGCTGGACAGTATGTCATCCAGACTATTATTTTTTGTTTTTATTTAAGTCAAGTCTACATAGGTTTAGCATTGTGTCCTTTGAGAGTCTAGATTGTTTTTCATGTGTTTAAACCCGTTATGGTCGTTCCTAGCCCCCGAGACTCTCGGCATGGTTCCGAGCTTGTCCAATAGCCCTACAGGTGTAAACTTCGCCGAACACAAAGGCACCCTCACAATGCCTTTACGCTAAGGCCTGATGCAAGGGTGGTCAAAGGCACCACCAGCGCCCTTGCACAATAAATTCATGGAATAAGAGGCCTTGTGCATGACAACATCTTTGCCCCCAGAAAATTGAATTGACTTTGTGCACTACTCGATCCAACATATGTGCGAGGTATAGGTCTGATGTTTTTCATGGTTTGGCTAGGCAGAAGCCAGTGCCCTTGCGCTATTGGTGAGTTTGTGCTAGGCTTTAGCCATTTTCTATAGAAGCCACACATGTCCCTTCTTTTTCACCTCTTTGCTCTTCTTCCCTCCACCTTCCCCCATGCTCCTTGGCTTCTCCACTTCTCCTTCAAACCTTTCCCATCTCCGCTACCCTCACCATGCTTGGCCAAGCCCCTAGGGTTGAAGGTCATGGGGTAGGAAGCCCAAAGAGACCATCTTAGGAATTGTTTGAAGTAAAAACAATAGCCTTTTTACCCTCCCATGCTGTGTTGTCATGTTTTTATACAGATCTGCATGCCTAGGTATTTTTGCGATGTTTGTCCCTTGTAGATATCTTTGTTAGGAGTCGATAGAGATTGTAATCATGTCAATATCATGTGTAAATAAATACGTATGCATTTTTTTATTGTAGTATGCTCACTAGTTTCCACTATTTCTGTAATAAAATCATAGCTGTTGTTGTAAGTTGTAGATATATCTACAAGTTTTGTTTAGATTTTTCTATCTAATTATGAATGTATGAGTATAAACATGTGCCCAAATTGGCAAAAGGTGGTAGCTTTCATGGTTTAAGTGACCTGACCACCCATTTCCCCAATTGTTGCACTATGTTTTAAATGTGCTCTTTTGCATGATTGTTTCTCATGAGATTAGACATGTCTTGATAGAATATCATGCTAAAATAACCTCAGTAAGGGCTTGAAAAAACCGTAAATGCCTTGTATTTTTTAATATTCTGTTGATGTGATGTGTCATGTTTGGAGATTATGCTCCATAGTGAAATTATTAAGTGATGTTAATAAAATTTGTACAAATTATCTATGGACTCAATAAATGTCTACTGAAAACATTTAAAGTTTGATGACATTTAAAAGTTGTTTAGGTGGCTAGTTAATCGGGTTTTTGGAGTGTACAGGAATTGGGGGTGAAACCTTGCTTCCGTAATTCGAATTACAAAATCCCTTACCATTGTTAGTTAGGCGTGAAATTGCATGAAATTTCACACAAACCATAGGATTTGTCCCAGTAACACCACCCTAAAATTAAAGAACCAATGGCTCACTAGATTGCGCGTTATGATTTTCCCAACGAACTAGGTCCAACTAACTCCAGAAATGACCAAGCAAATTTCTTCCCTTCTAGAGTTCAATCAAGCCTAAATGATTAGAGTTTGGTCTTGAAATTGTGTGAGATTCAAGTCCACGGTGTTAGATATCCCTACCCTATTACCTAGTCTCATTTGAATTATCCACACTCATAGACAAGACTTAGGAAAATTTGTGTGTGGCCTAGAAACATTGTTTCCAAAACCTTAGCCCAACCCTTGTAGGCCTTGTTCACCATGTTTCCCATAGTCCAACACTTGGTAATTTGCATATCAAACCCTTAGAGTGTAAGGGCCCCCTGTTCTAAATTTCAGTTCATTTGAACTTCGTTTAGCCCATTCAGAAAATTGTCCTATTAAGTCCATTTGATAAAAATTCCATGTATGAAACTTTCACTAAGTATACATGTGACCATAACTCCAAATTACAGATATCTAATGATGATTAACTCTTCATTAAGAAAATAAATAATTTAATTATGTTTTTATTTAATTAAGATAATTAAATAAGATTTACTCTTCCTTTTGAGTGAGGCGGCTTGACTCACCCAGAACTGTATGACTCTTCTTACTAGGTAACGCGAAGTGAACTCACCGAGTTAGAATGAGTAGGTGTAAAACCCACGATTCGAGTTAGGGTTTTATATTCAGAACCGGTCGGGTCGACCGTTATTTTCGAGTTGAGTCAGTTTCAGGACACGTGTACTGAGCCGACGCCGGTCGCGTGTATGAGCTATGAGGGTCATGCGTACCCAAGTATATGATGATAACGTCATGAACACAGCAGAACAGAATGAGTTATCAGATATATGAGAGTATGTCAGTCATTTTTTTATTATTTTTATATATAATGGATCGTAGAATTAGTTTTAGGCCGTTTATCGCGTTAGGACGCGTTACGGGCATTTTGGGTGGGTTGATAGTTCTAGAGCATATCATTACGATGTTTGGTATTTGTTTGATTTTACGGGATTTTTCCCGAATTTTATGAATTTTTTAGGATTTAATACGACTTAGTTATTATACTTGACTCGAGTCGGAGACGAGTCAAGTAATATTTACGAGTTTGCCACCACACACACCCTCGACTTTTTCCTTTCTTCTTCCCCAAACCCTCGCCCGTGCCGCCCCTGTTCGCGCGCCACCGCCGCCGCTATCGGCGCTGCCGGGCCGTCGACCGATGCCGCCCAGCTAGGCGACGACGTCGCCCTGCCGCCCGGACTAGGTCCGGCCCTCATCGGACCGCCGCGACACGAGGAAGCCACGCCGCGATGCCTCGCCCGCGTTGAACTTCCGTCGTCGATTCCACCGCCGGCGACCAGCGCCGCCGCGATCGGTCGGTCGCCTCAGCACCCTCAGCCTTCCAGCGACCTTCCCCGACTGGAACGGAGGCCATAGCCGCCGTGGTTGGCCGGATCTAGCGTCCCATCGCCGCCGGCTCTATTTTGCCATTTTTCGGCGAGCCGCCGCCTCCATTGGCCACGCTGAGGTCATAGATGAGTCGGGGTCGCTGAGCCGGTTCCGAGGGTACCCAACACGACCCCTTTCCGACCAGTAGACGCCGCCGGCGATTGTCGCCGGAAAACCACTGGAAGTCGCCGGAAAACCGCCAGAAAAATTGGAATTTCTGGGATTCGCCGGAATTCACCGGATCTTCCATGGGGCTCACCCAATTGAGCCAGATCGAACGTCGGACGCCGGGGAGCGCCGAATTCGAGCTCCGAGACACGCGACGGAACCTTAGCCGTCGCCGATTGCCGACGATGTGAGGTATAATTACCTCCAATTTGATTATTTAAATTGATGATTGGTAGCATAACATGATAGGATTGAGTGATTCCCATGATAGAAGTCTGAGCATGAAAGAAGTAATGATATGTATGATATGATTGGTAATGAGTAAATATTAAGTGATCCGATAATGTAAAGTAAATTTGAGCATGTTAATCGGGTACGATGTAACTTAGGAAAAACACAGTAAAATTGGTATGAATAACATTAGTTAGAATTATTTTCATATTTATGATTATTTGATTGTTGATTGACGGCCATTGTGTGTGATTCATCATTTAGTTAGCGGGCGTTAGTATTTAGTTTTGATGTGTAGGTACGGAGTAGGAGCTTGCCGCCTAGGCGCGATGACACGCTTGGAGCTTCTACCAGGTCCGTTTAGGACTCGTCTTGTTTTACGCTTTTCTATTGTATGTTTATGTTATTATTTGCAGGACGGGTTAAGTGGTGTTTTATTGGATCCCACTTAACTCGGGTCATTTAACCGAATATTTTCCGGATTAATAACCCCTCGAGGATGAGATCCCTCGAGGATGATTTCGAAAACAAGATCCACCACAAGTTGCCTTCGGGCCTATTATATGAATCCCTTCCCAGGCCTATATATATAGTTTTATCGAGTTTTTAGTGAGACGAGATATGGAGAAACCGACTGCACGTACCATGCAGAGGATGCCGTGACAGTCAAAGCGGGCTCTGGATTAGTGCCAGCGGACTGTTCCATTCTCGAGGGATCCTGACAACTCCGCGTTTGAGTTCCTCACACACGGAGAACGTGGAGGTTTACGGGTACTGTTTAGTACAGCGCATGTCCGGACTTGTGGTTCAAAGGGTACTAAAGGCGACTGCCTGAGAGTACTCGGCCTTCGTGCTCAAGGCCAGGAGAAATATGGAGGTAAGGAGAGGGCTTAGGATAAAGTTTCACGAGAAGTACTGAAAAAGAAGTGCCGAGAGCGGCATAGTACCAGCAACAGATCAGTAAGTTCGGGATGCTACCGGGTCTGCAGCCCAGTGGCTCCTCAGTAGTGCCCTTCAGAGAGTTCTTGAGGAATTATATGGTTTTCTTTCATATGAGAGTTTGCTCTCATAGCCAGTTTGTTATAGTTATTTTATTTTTCGGACTAGTAACACTTGTTACTGACGTGCTTTTATACTATATGTAGGTAATAATCACGAGTTGGATGGAGCCAACTTGGACGGAGGAGCAATGAGGTCTTCTGCACACACATTGGGTGATTGAATGTTTAATGTTTTGTTATGATGTTATTTTATACACATGCTATGATTAAATGTTTGAGCATGATGATATGATGTGAATGGAATGCTAAGACACGATAACAGAATGCAAAATATGATTAGAGTTGCTCAGTGGAAGCTTAGTGGGTTGAGACCCAAGTTTCAGAATGAATACGTTATAAATGAGATTTTGTGTGATTGTTAATGCAGGCTGATATATTCATATATATATTATTTTGACAGGGTGGGCCCTTAATTACACTTTTATGAGAGACTCTGTCAGTTTTACTTCAGAATTTTCATCGATTTTGCTCGTAATTGTGATGGTGTGAAAATTGGTTGCATGTCATCCATGTAGTATCCTGTTAGGGTTTTATGCATTCACATATGCATATAGCAAGTTGGATCTTCATGACGGATCGTATCTTCATCTTAAGACGCCGAGATTGGATCCGCATGAGTTAGGTTCGGGTTAGCCGACCTAACCGGGGCCTGTAACATGCCGGTTCGGTTCACGAGCGTGAACCGGATTTGGAGTGTTACAGTAGGACCCTTTTGCTTCACCTCTGCTTAACTCCTTGAGTGTTGAGATTTAAAAAAGTTTTAGATATATGACGACATCGATGATATTTTTATCGGATCCTTTCGATGGAAGGGCCACTTTGTTGAATCTTTCACAGTTTAACAAAACTTAAACGATGAGATCCCTAGTTAGTATTCAAATTAAAGATCTAGAAATTTAATATATAAGTCCCTCCCTAAGCCTATTATATAAGTAAACATGGTTTTGTAGATTTCATGAATAAGAAAGTGGTACGGGTTGTATGAATTGCATAACTATTCATTTATACTGTAAAGTATTGAAATGTAAGTAGGGCATTGCAAATGCAGCACGTTTTAAAAATTGTGGTACTAACCTAATATTGTTCCTATTCACTTTAGTATTGTGTAAGTGATACATGGGGGTTGTGAGTGCGTTAGTGCAAATATGTACATATATAAGTATGAAGTTGTTGAGTTTACTAACATTTATTTAATGATGTTTGACCGTGTTAGGCTCAGCTTACCACCTTGTTTTCGATTATGAAGTTTTATGATTATTCATTGGTGTTAAGATACCCATTCACTAGTATTGGTGTATTAATAGTTATTTTCAGACTAGTAATAAATAACGGAATTCCTATATTTATGTAGGTGAGTACGCATGTCAATGTTCGGCATAGGTGGACCAATTGAGAGGTTTATGGCAAAGGATGGTAATTGTCGTGTATCTAACTTATGCATTTTGAGAAAAATTATTGTGTATTATTTGGAACTATAGGACGTCATGTTGTATTGTGATTTGGGCTGGTGCTCTTGATCTTATTATGATGTATGTAGATATGTTAAGTGTGATTGTGTGCGTTAGCATTATAATAATATTATTATGACTATGCATGGTGTTAAGTTTGGTGCATTATAATAATCATCTACAAAGTGTGTATGCCTTAAAGTCCTAGAATAAGACGGCAGCATGCCAAGTACGCTAAACTTATTTGGTTGAAGTTGTGAGTATGTGTTAGAGTAACGTGGTTCAAAGGAGATTACGATTCATACCGTGTGAAGAGCCCACGTGAAGACAAGGTGTTAGGGTATAAAACCTAGATAGTCGATGATGCCTCTGTGTCTGTGTGTTTAATTTTTGCTTGCCGGATGTGGAACAAGTAGCCACAACCCGTGTGTCGTGCACGTTAAATTTAGCATCATTTAAGAATAAGTTACCTAATTCAATTGTTGGAACTAAATATAAAAATCGGATCATTCATCCACAACATTTCAAGTTGAACCTCTTTGGTACATTTTGGGTGTTGCCTTCATGTAGCTCAGAGTAATCATCTGCACTATGTAAAGTCCCCTTCTTAGTTGTTGGTTGTTGGGAGGTGTCGCCACTCTCATGACTTAGAGTGCTCATGCTAAGAGCTCCATTAAAGTCAAAAACCTTCCAATATTAGTATGATTCAACATTCATTGTATAAAAATCTAGTAAGATACCTGTCTTAAGCGTCCTTGAGGGTTGAGATCTGCTTCCTTAAGGTTTGTATAATAGTAGTCTAAAGAATAGCTTCTGAATTATAACATCGCAATTTGGTTTGCCCTCGAACTAAACAATAGGGTGCTACAAGAGGAGGACTCTTTTTGCTAGTGCAGTGGGAATGGAGATGTGGGCAAGGGCAATGGGGATAGTGAGGGCAAGGGCGATAGGAATAGTGAGGCGGCGGTTGGTAAAGGTGGAGGCTGAAGCAAAGAGGACGATGGCTGGGGCGTGGGCAGCGATGGCAGGAAGGACCAGGATGACAACAACATGTCATTGGAAGAAAGGTGGAATAGGAAGGAGACTGGTGGTAGGGGCAGAGTGTATGGTGGTCGGGAGGACATCTATTGGTGGACTAGCAGGGAGGTTGGCAATTAGCTTTGATGCATGTCAGAAAGGGTGCGACGGTTTTGAAACGGTGGTTTGACTTCCCCTTTCTATTTTATAGTTTTCGGACAATTTGACATGATATTATTTTGACATGGGAGTATTGTGTCAAGTGTAATGACCCAACTTAAGTACAAAATAATGGGCGAAGTCATTTCCTTAGAGTTGTTAATTAACCTAAGATAAAAAATATATACACATCCTTACTAATATATTAGATCTTATCTTAAAGGTAGCCTATGGATGTAGCCAATGTCCAATGTAGTCTAGCCCCCATCTAGTATGGTCTCAAACCAAACCATTAGTAATGATCCAACATGAATGTAAATTAATAGGTCTAAATTAATCTGTTAAAATTTATCTATATACATACCGTCGCTAATATACTATATCTTAACAAAGTATATGTTGAACATAAGATTAATTTGAGGGATATAACACTAGAGGAAAAGAATATTTTTGGACACAGTATTTCCTCTTGGTGGGGATGAAATTAATGATGTTTTGGGTTAACAATTTTGCATAGTGACTTGGGCCATTAGTTGTAGTGGGCTGGACATAGGTTAGGACCGAATTTGGAGAACAAAATTTTCTAATGTGGGTTGATTATAAAAATCCCAAAATAAGTCACACATTATTATTTAATGAGATAGTTTTATGGTATATTACTAAAGATGTGCTTAATAATCTTCAATTTGGGTTAACCACTTTTATCATATAACTTAGACCTATTAATTTGCACTTAGGCCGATCATTACACACATGCTTTGCTAGTAGATATTTAACGGAAAATATTCCCTTAACAAAGTTTTGCGACAAAACATAATTCAAATAAGAAAGACTTTGCCGTTGCAATTTTGAATAAGAAAATGTTGGTTACCAAAGTTGTGGCAAAGCTATAAGAAATTTGCATTGGCTGCCTATGACAAAACACCCGAAGAATTTCTTCTAGTTAGATAAAAAATGTGTCATCCCACATGGGAGTTTGTGCCAGTCAGTCCCATGTCGGACAAGATATTGTCAGTGTTCGTCCACTTAAGCTCGGGCAAAAAATTTGTTGTCCACCATCAAAATTCTTCGTTCAAATCTTTCAATGTAAGACCCAATAAAAATTTGGACAATATAAGAATTTATTTTCATATCATATTTATTATATTTTCTAATACTTTTTTTCATTATAAATATTAAATTTTCTCACATATAATATCTCGTATATAAAATCATTATTTCTTTCTACTTTTCTTGGTTTCCCTCATGTTAATTAGAAAAAGAAAAATTACATTTTAAAAAGATTATTTGAATAACAAATTATTACATTACCATGAAAAAATTCAAACATTAAGGTTGGTGTGCTTTAAATTTAATAATTATCAATGATAATTTGGTAATGAATTTTAAAAATATGATTTACATCTTTGATTTATGATTTTTATTGGTCGGTCGATCGGTCATTTGGTAGGCAAAAAATATTCATGATTGGTTTGTTTTTAATCGGTTATTCTAATTCAGTCACAAATATTTAGTACTTTGGTCATTTGGTGATCCACCCCACCCCTTATCCCACATCGGTACATTGTGTCCATTCAGAAAGGCGAACAAGCTTGCTTGCATTGTTACTTGATTTGCCAACATTTGTAATCATTGGCGATAACATTCCTTATAAATGGATAAAATTAAATTGTTTGATATATTTAATCTGTCAAAAAACTCAGCATTTCACAAACATTTCGGCCGATGAATGCTCCTCCAAATGACGCCAATCTAAGATCATACAAACATCTTAGCTACAACTAATATGATAAAATCCAACAGGTCATGAATATACGTAATGGTACTTCGCTATGCTATTGTCATAGTTGAGAAAGTTAGAGCTGGAATGAAACTTTGCTGCTGGCTGCTTTAATATTATCGCCGACGATGCCACCAGACCAAAGTTGAGTTGCTACAGCTCGTAAACCGCCCCCGGCGAAGTTCATTGCGGTGTCATTTGGGCATTGCCCACCATTGCTCCCACCACCGTTCGTGCACCTTGGCGGCGGCGGTGATGGACCCCTTTGAAGCAACTGAAATTCAGCTCTGAAGAGCCTTCCTTCCGCAATGGAGCTCATTTTGGAGCACAAGATAATCATCATCATCCATGTCACCACGAATAGCTTCCTGTTCAGCTGGGAAGCTATCTTATGACTAATTTAGATAGGAAATGGGGAAGCTTTTTTGGGTTCTTTGGTGTACTTGGTTTGGGGATGGAGGGCCTCTCCTGTTTAATGCTTAATCACTCTTGTGACTTGGGAGATGTTGTTGAGGACATGGAAGGACATATATAAGATTGTCATGATCTTTGAACTACTCCTCTCTCCTGAACTATACGCGGTTGAGATGAATGCTGACTCTGAACCGAATTGATAATGAAAAGTGAATGCTTACAGAAAATGAACTTACAATTGCATGGGGTAGATCACAATGGACAATGCGCATAAAGCCACAAATTAAATGATAGGGTCGTTGGTCGGTTTCTAATTCATGGTTAATTATTAGCGTCTATATAAGATCGAAGGGGATTACAATTTGTCGGAGTAGACACGAAAAGGACTACCAGGTCATATACGTAAAAACAAATTATCATGACATTTGGTCAGAATTAGGCTTTCGTATAGAACACGAAACTGTAGTCTAAGTCAAGAAATACACCTTAAAGTTCTTCATGAAACTTTCGGAGACGTTGTTATTTAGATTTTGTTACAGCTTATAACATTTTAACATATTTGTCAAACATAATTGATGAAATTCAATCACGGTGGAAATTCACCCCGAAAGAAGTCAACTGATCTTATCTTGTGTTGCACATGTAAAATAGACAACCGAAACAGGCTGGTCTTTCTTTTCTTATCGAAGTGATAATTATTTCTCAGTTACGGTGTATAGATTAATCGAACGGAGAGACATGCCTTTATGGTGTTGCATAATGTTAATACAGGTACAAAATCGTAAAACAATAATCAAGCCAAAAATCATCAAGCACTAAATAAGACAACTACAATTCATTTTATTACAAAAAATTTATGTTTTGTTCATTAATTCAATAAACTTATAATACATAATTAAAATAAGGAGAAAAGTTGGGCGGCAAAAATTTCTCCGCAGTTTTAGCAGTAAAAAAGTAAGAAAACTAATACACACGTGTATTTACAAACATAAAGATAATAATATTATATCTTTTTTACGATTCAAATAACTGTTAAATAAGTGTATCAGAAAGTCAAACTTTTCTGTACGGTTTTTTAAAGGGGCAGAAAAAATCGTTTTTTTGTAGTGTCACCACATCAGTTAAGATCAAAGTTAATATTTGTATAAGATAACATGAACAACTCGTATATAAACCACTAGAAGGAAGCTGGACTTTGCTTGGAAGAATCGAGTGTATAATTATCGTATAGAAATTTTAAAACGAATCATACATATTACATTAAACTGTGCATGACAAATATTGATTCAAGTATTACTCGCCCAAGAATGGAAAGAAAATTACTTAGGATATCATTCATATTGTCTTAAAGATTCTATCAATTACAAAGTAGATTATATATGTTTAGGATATCATATTATGTTTGTTATGATATATAAAAGATTATGTTTGTTAAACCTATATCTAAATGGTGCGAAGACTTAACTAATTAATGAAGCGCTGGCAGAGAGCTTAGTGGAAGGCGAGGTGAGGCCATGGTTTGCGAATGTTTGGCACGGGCAAAGATGCCCGCTGCCGACCACCTTCACATACGACCGTCAACCAATAATGCCTTTTTTTCAAATTGAAATTTGAACAGACTTATATGAATTTTCTAATTTATTAAATCGTATTGTATTAGATTTCCATTTTTAAAAAATTAAGGGTCCATTTGGTTGACATGAAAATAGTGTAAATGACAAAAAAATTTCATATGAAATAGAAATGCAATAGAATTAAATGAAATAAATATTTTAAAATTTTCTTTTACATATTTAAATAATAAGAAAATAAGACAAAATTGAATTATTCATTCCCATGTGGACATGCCTCCCAAAAAAATGTTGCTTTCCATATATACTTCTAAATTTTATATTTCTTCCATTCAATTTCAATATAACTAAACAGACCATAATGAAATTCACCTTGAGTTGTAATTTATTGTGCATTATCTGTGGCCAACAATATTTTACAACAACTTACAAACGGGTTGATGCAAAAAATTGTGACGGGCTATTTCTCATGACAAAACTTGTCCATGATTTTAAATACAATGACAGTTTTCGTAAAGATTTATATCCAATCTACAGTACATTTTGTTTAATTGAGTCGAAGAGGTTCACTTGTATTCTAAAATTATAAATCTAATATTGTATTAGAATTTAAAATATATTTTATCATCAATAATTTATTTTATACAGTGAATTTTAACAAAGCACTAGATTGTCAAAAAAATTAGATTAAAAAAAGAGATAACGGATTAAAATGGTATAAAGGCCGAGAGTAGTGGGTTGATTTTGAAGGCAACACGCTCTGTACCAAGTACAATCGAGTTGATGCTATATGTTCCTACCTTCAAGCACAACAAAATAAATGACTCACAGTTATTAGAACAGTGGAGAAAAATTTTAATATTATTTGCTTGTAAATAAGCATGTAGTAAATTTTTTTAATTTTTTTCATACATGCCCAAAACCGTGGAGAAACTTCTTGCCACCCTATTTTTTCCACGGTTCTAAAGTATATTTAATTTTTATTGATTGGTGGAGGAAACTTAATTTTTTTGTAGTGAAGGAGAATTACCCACATATCTATGATGCTGCAAAAATATAAAATTGTGACAGCAGCCATTTTACCACAAAAATTTTATCTCAACATAAAATATATAAGAGTTTGAGCTAAATTGTCGAGTCCAATTATTAACGTTGGTGTATTTGTATGGATTATTGTCAAATAAAAATGAGTAATGATAATTTCTAATAAGGTTTTTCATAATTCCAATAAATTTCACGGTAGTTTTAATGCTTTTGAGGTAATGCTTAACTTTAATACCTACCTTTTATAAAAGTAATAATAAGTACCTCAAATCACTATAATTTTTAAAAAGGCATCCATAAAAAATGTTTTTAGCGAGTAAAAAAATGTAAAATTAGTCACCTAGAAGTCACAAGCAGACCATGCATTTAATGATTTTTAAATTACGCTAGGCATTGATCATAAGCAATTTTGGACTATAGATTTAATAAGTTGCATACTAGTGGGAAAATAACCTTTTGTCAACGAAATTTTCAATGGCCTAAGGCCCATTTTCAGTGACAAAGATACTTGTCGTCAAAATTTCCCACAAAAGTTTTAATGAGAAGTGTCTCTGCAACTAATTTATTTCGAGGGTAGAATGATAACAAATTATTAGTGACTATATTCGAACAATATAGGAAGGCTTTTTTGCTTGATTTGCTATCTTGGATTTACAGATTTAAATCATGAGCAATACAATTATCCTTAAAAAGAAAACTTGATTTATAAATTCATCCTTGAGAAAAATGGTGTTTTGGCTTTCAAATTATACCTTTATTTATTAATCACCATTGCATGACAATGCAATATTGTCAAAAAATAAAGAATAAAAAACAAGATCATTAAAAGATGATCAAAAACTCAAATCCAGTCGGTTAAACCATCCACTTTTACCTTAATTGTACTTAATTCTATATATTATGGTGGTTGGAAGAAAATTTTATCCAAATTTGGATGAAATTTTGCTGCCGGCTTTCTTAGTCATATTGCCAACCACACTGGCGGCTCGTAAACTGTTGCCGGTGAAGTTCAATATGACGACGTTTGAGCACATCCCACCGTTACCACCATCGCCGTTCGTGCACCGTGGCGCAGCGAAGGACCCCTTGGAAGCAGCTGAAATTCAGCGCTAAAGAATCTTGCTTCAGCAATGGAGCTCATATTGGAACACTACATGGCCATCAACATCAATATCACCAAGAATAGCTTCCTGTTGACCTGAGAATTAGCCATCTTATGACAAATTTAGATAGGAAATGGATGAGGCGCTTGTTTGGGTGCTTTGGTGTACTCGGTTAGCGAATTGTGGGTCCCTCTAGTTTGATGCTTAATCACTCTTGTCATTTGTGAGATGTTGGTCAGGACATAGGAGGGCTTGTATAGATATGCTTGTCTTGAGCTTGAAGTACTCCTCCCTCGTGAACTATACGCCGTTAAGAAGAATTCTGACTCTCAATAAAATTTCATATTTTTGAATTGATTTATTGTGGAGATCATTTTCTTAAAAGTTATTGTTTCAGTCTTTTTCTTTGTCATTTCAACGTACTGTTTCAGTCTTTAAAGCATTCATTTCATGAAATGGAACATTGAATGCCTGGTAAATTTAATTGAAAAGTGTCAACTCGTTGGAGTTATAAATACCTAGACACGACCACATACATGTCATATACAAAGAAATTATCAATTGAATTTGGGTCAACGGTTTTCGTGCAGGACGTGAAACTATGAAACTGTAGTATAATAACTATATGACTATGAAACTGCAGGTCATGACACTTGCCAAAAAACTGTCATTTGAATTATCATGTCGCCCCTAATTACAAAGAACTAAAGTCATCAAACATGAGTGACGGAATTGATCTGAATCCCCCTCCAAAAAAAGCCATACACTCCTGATTATATAGTTTGTTACATATATGTTTATTAAAACGAAATAATCCTGTCTTTCTATTCTTATAAAAACAAAAATTTTCTCGGTTATGGTGCGGCAATTACGGTATGTTCATACATGTACAAAGTTATACGTCAATGAAGCCAATGGCAAGCACTAAATAAGAAAATTTTAATTAATTTAACCAATAAATTAAGATCAAAGACATTATAGAACAAAATTAGTTAACAACTCATATACTACTTCCAAAAAATGTGGTTTTGCTGACACTTTAAGTACTTAACAATCCGGAGACTAAATTATTTCGGTCAGGGTAATTCCTACCACTAAAAAACTGACGTTGAAAGAGCCCGTCAAAATTTTTTGCATTAATGAACCTATTACTAAGTTGTGGTCAAATATGGCGGGAGAAGTCATTTTAAAAACTTTATTCAAGATTTGACATTGCCGTGGACCCAAAATAGGCACAAAGCAGTCAGGAAATTAAGTCGATGCGAAAGGCTGAATTCAATGCAATGACGAAACCGAGCTGTTGCATTAAATTTAATTATTTTTTAATTCATGTTCATGTAGCTTATAAGTAAAATGTAACAGCAGATAATTAACCGATAACTTTTGACAGCGCCCTTGTAGTGGATTCTACTAACCATCCCCGTAAATAAAATAAATTAAATCTATTTATAAAGAGATAATTTAAACACATTTATAACAAAGAAAGACACACTCAACAAAACTATAAACACACGCATAAAAAACATTGAATATATTTAAAAGAATCCATATCGCTGGAGCGGGAAGGAAATGAAAATAGGTGGGGAGGCCATGGTGACGCCAGCACTACTGCAGCCCGCCGCCTGGACCATTACAACAACAATTACGTATCTACTTTAAAATACCATCTTGTTTACGTTTCTTACTGTACATTTTAAAATGAGTATGTACGAACTTTACTTAGGTTAAGGGAGGAGGATAGTCAGGATGATCTTACCGAAGTGGTGGTGATATGAGATTATGGTGGTGACGTGGTGACGGCCGCCGGTAGGTACCTTAATTGGAAGAAAATGATATATTATTTATGTTTCTTAGTGTAGTCATTAAATGGGTTACTGAATAAGATCTTAGGTAACGTAAAGGTAGGGGAAGGTGAAAGAAGTACTAATGGGTTTCTTCACTTCTTCGTCAACGAGTTTACGTGTAAAGACTTTGGTGGGGTGAAGATGGGAGGTGAGTTTCTTACTATACTTATTGAGTGGGTTTATTAGTAAAAACTTAGATGAGATGAAGTGAGAACTCGAGGTGAACGTAACTGAGTGGGGTTTATGAGTAAGAGGTTGGGTGAGGTATAGAAATGACATCTTCACCTTCTTCTCCTATTTTCACCCTACCCAAGTTCGTAGTCTAAAATCCACTTAAGAAATATATCAACGAATATAAACAAAATGGCATTTTGGAAGAGATGGGTAGTTGCTCAAGTGGTGATGGTGCTATAGGCGGCGACGATGGTGGTCGCCACATCTATGGCGCTTCTCCGCCTCTCTCTGGTGGAAACAGTTGAGTTTTGGCAAGGAGATCACTTTTTTTAAGTGGATTTTTACGGTATTACTAAGTGGGTACGTAACCCGCAAATAGTGAACAAATATGAACAATGAAATGAATGTTGAAAAGTAATCCAACTTTTAAAGTTTCATATAAATATGAGGTTAGAATATTCATGGCAAATAAAAGATCCCGAGAACTAAAATACCAAAAGTTACTATTAAGTGTGATTGTCTTAGGTGAAATGTGCTAGATTGGTGTACTATTGTAGAATATTATAGAATATATTCTCAAGGTCAAGCTCTTTGGCTTTCAATGTTGAAGTTAGGCTTACGAGTTGAGGCTAAGTGGAGATTCACTAATATGTCTCATAGTGCACTATCTTTATGTAAATGAGTCATATTGTTTATCAAATTATCCTGGTTCAAACATTATTTATTTTGTTATTATTTATCTTCCCTTAACCCTAACAAGTGATATCATGGCCTATATATCAAAAGTGGTATGGAGACCAAAGTACCAATCTTGTCTGGTGTTGAATATTGAGAGCCACCAATCCAGGAAGTATGGTTGGCATCAAATACCGGTCATATTTAATTAGATGCAACTTCAACTGTGGGTACATGGAGCCTAAAGATGGAGCCGTATTGAAGAGTTGGCAAAATATTTTTTGCACAACTTGAAGTCTAGAGATGAAAGAAAACCTCTCTTTCTCATTCAAAAAGGCCTTTTACCTTCTATCAACTGATGGGTGAAAGTGCATTGGAAAATTCCGCAAGTCGTTTTTTCACAAAATAAATGATGGCATTCTACAGAAAGTAAGAAGTACATCCATATCTAAACAAGCATTTTGAAGGTGGGGAAAAATAAAGAGTTTGGCTCAGACACATGAAAGCAACGATGGTGAAAGAGTTTATCGTTTCCTTATAGTCCCCTAAACAATGACTAACAGAAAGGAAGGATTTTGAACTAATTGTTTAGGGATGAAGATGAAAGGACCAAAATAAAAATAATAACAATAAAGAAAGATATCATATAAGAGGACAGAGAAAAGGGTGGCGAGAATAAAAAAGCGCATGACTGGCGTCGACAAAGAAAATTATGCCAACGGAAGGTCGGTAAAAGGTAATCCTAATTTTAAGAGCAATATATGCTTCAGCTACATTATATAGCTTATTTGAACTACACATTTATTTACAGAAAATTAGTACAACCCTATACTCAAAAATTACATAAGTAAATACAAAACTAAATAATAAGGGTATTTATAAAATTTTTAACTCAATTTAATACTTCTACCATTTCGTCTCAATTATCCGAATAATTATGATAATGATCAATTTCAAAATATCTTCAAAATATTATATTTTTCAAAAAATAAAAGTAGGTAATTTGATATAAAAAAAATTAAAATTTATCAACATCCTACTTTGAGCTCTACTTGTCATACATGTCAACCTCATTATATAGGAGCCATTACAAATATTCAAATTAGTGGTGTAGCTCATATAACTGCCCACGACTTTTTGTCTGCACCCAGCGTCGGACGTAATAATAGTTCCATATAAGCTATATAAAGTTTAGCTTAGCTTAATTTTCTCTAATTTTAACCATTCATATAAACATGAAGAGGTTAGAATACTCTTGATAATTTAAACAACAAAAGAACTAAGATATCAAGGGTTAATATTAAATATGAATCTCTTAGATAAAACATACTATATGATTATTATAAAAGTATACAAAGAAGAGGTTCTCAAGGTTCACTCAGACGATGAGACTCCTTATAGAAAATTTGTTAATATATTTCTTCATGATCTATCTTTATTTTATCATGCTTTTCTTTATTTAAATGAGCCATATTACTATATCAAATTATTGTCGTAGAGAAGTTATTTATTTTGTTGTTTATCTCTCCTTAATCATAGTATCGGTACCCCCAACAATATATATACTGGCAAATATTAAAAATACTCAATTTGATATCAAATATAATCCATTTCATTGTATATTATACTTTAAAAAGTAATACATTCACATATATAAAAAGTCTGATCAAATTACATAAAAACAAAACTATTAATAAGGGTATCATGAACAAGTCATCGAGGTAGCAGTAACACCCCAATTCGGCCTGAAGGGACAAACCGAATCATGATATCACAATCCGGAAGATACTTGTTTGGCTATTACATATGGACTTCACAGAATGGATCTCAACCCTCCGTAAAGGCTTAAGACGGACACCGGGCTTGGTTTTCATAGAATGTGTACAAAGTTCGTATTACAAAGGTGGATTTTAGACTTAAAAGATTCTTATATGAACACCTTTGGTTGAAACAGAGGTAGAACTACCCCTACGACTATGAGTGGTGACTTTAAAAATGTGATGATCACTCCCAACTGTAGAAGAAGCACACCCCCAGTGTAGTTTTGAGGCTGCATGCTATTTCTTGTATCATATTCTTACTACATAGTTTAAGTGATTGGCTTAGGTCTTCTTCTTAGGTACATGAAGATGATGTCGGTATTTAAACAAGGGTCATGATTACTTGTTCTATTTACCCTACATGAGTAATAATTAAAGCATCAGAGAATTACACAGCATCATCGAGTATTAGAGCATCAAACCCTAATACCCGGACTTCATGTGGGTCTTTAAATAGTGTGACCCGTAAGCTCCTCCAAGCACGTTACTCTAACACACACACACACACACAGCTAGAGCCAAATATATTTTGTATACCTGACTTAGCTCCTCGTCATGTTTCATGACTTTCAGGCTTATATACCTTGGAGACAATGGTTTGCCTTGCCCCAAAGTATTATAACTCCACAATAAAATATATAATATAAAGGTAAAACATGCTAACATAACTATCATAGCATACATATTAATCGAACAGCATAACAGAGGGTCCCCACCACCACTACCATTGAGCCGTTTGATCCATGCACCCAAGCCGGCCAACGCCAGGGAACCTCACTTACATATAATAGAAAATTGACGTTAGTAATCAAATGAATTTGATTAGCTTTCGGTCCAAATAACTATTGGTAAAATAACAAACTGGTAAATAAG
>JAURVB010000829.1:0-68727 GCA_033002965.1 Piper betle
TTTATATATGTTATTATTTATAAAAAATGTTTGACATAATTACTTTACTTTTGAGTGACACCTATCCAGTTAGGCCCACAATATCGTGAAAAATGGCTGGTCGTTACAGCTTACTCCATCATTTTCACCATTCCGTCTATGAGCTTTCACACCTGGAGAGAAGAAAGCAGAGCGTTGTGTCATTCCCATTGAGAATAAAACAAATGGGTGGCTCCTCAACAGGTTGTGCCTAGGGAACTAACAGACATCCCTAAAAGACATACTCTATCCATAGACATCCCTAAAAGACACTAATACTATCTGATGATCCCTATATCACTATTACTAACACTATATTGCAATACACATCTGACCCATGGATGTCAGGTCATGGCGATAGTATGGAAGATGGCTAGTCAAGTCAATCTTGTATCATCTCTTTAAAATTATCTCGGTGTACCTAACTTTCATCTGCTCGACTAATGTTACCGTAGCCATATCTTGCCCTCAATCTCTGACCTAACTTTGCTCTCAATGCTGTGGCATATAGTTTGTGCAAAGCTAAGAAAGTCTTCAAATAGTTGTCCTCCTATAGGTTGAGGTAACTACTTTGCCCTTACTTCCACAATAACTGCTCTACTCGGTTGGCGTACTGCACATCACAAATTGCAGTAGTGCACATCCAGTCAGTGGTAGTGCATCACGGTTGGTGTTGGGCAACTCGAACGGTGGTTGTGCATCACAGATGGCAGTTATGCTACTCGAATGGTGGTTGTGCTTCCAACTGCTGAAGATCTGATTCTAATCATGTACTTTGTGAACCCACTAGTATCTCTGACATGTCTTCATCCATGTGTTTGTCTCATTAAAGGTAACTACTATCAACTCAACTTAAGCTATCCAACCATGTGTGCTTCATCTAGAGGGTATCTGGATCATAGTGGTGACATGTAAGATGGTAACCCAATGCTGAGCCTACACTTATCTTTTGCAATCTGCAGTGACTGCTCTTACAACCACTGACTAGTTCGCAATAGCCATCACTGATCTAGCTGTGGCAAATCGAGTGATAGCAAGTCAACCATCAAAATCTGCAGTTAAAGGTAATCTCATTAATTTTCAATGTGTTCATGCCTCTATCTGGTGTAGAGTAAACAATACTCTACACTAGTGGAAGAGGGGGAATTGGTGAAGTGTCCATGAGGCTGTAGATCCACCTTGTTCTCATCCACATCCACTATTATCTCTTGGAAATTGTCCATCCAAGTCATCTACCCCAAACTCTCATCTGTACTTCCAATGCTTAGGTAGATCTGCTGGTATAGCCACATCCTCCATCCACAATGAAATATCTCAAGGTCTAAGTTCTCCAAGGTAGACCTTGGTCTATCCCTAATGGATCTGTTTAAGGCACTCAATAGTCTCTGCTCATGTGTCATATAACTACGTGAGTATCTCCATGCTCCAAGCTCCCTACTTGTGTCATCTTTTATAACTCTATCTTGTGATGTACATTATGTTCTAAGGAAGGACTAATGTGTTGACATGCAAAAGATGGACAAATGCTGTAGTCGGCCAAGTTCTATGTACTCCATCATCATCTAACTCAACCTCAGCTAATTGAGCATGTAGACAATCTTAAGTCATCCAAATCTTTAGCACAGTAAAAGTGAAAGTGTGTCTATAAACTTATCATGACACGCCAATAAAACCCATGCTGGCATCTTTTGAAATCATAATATCATATCCATTTTATAATTTCTATAAACACTAAAAAAATACCAAATGAAATACATGCCGGATTGGCTAAGGACAACTCCACATACTTGGCTTATAATAAAAGTCTTTCATCTCAATTGACTAAGACATTGCTCTGATACCACACTATTAACACCCAAATTTCGGTTCACCTAAGAACCGAATCAGAAATATTACAATTGAGTCGAGTCATGTTTAAAATAGTTGTCGGTAAGACTCGAATGATAAAATACTTCAAAAAAACTTGTTTAGTGTCATAAGATGGAAAGACATTATTAAATACGCATCAAAACACATCAAATATATGCAAAATCAATAAGAAAATACATAAATGCGCCGAGCTCAAGTGTGTGTAGGATTTATCTGTCCCACCACCAAAGCCGATTCACAATTTACAAGACATACATATATTATATGAAAAACATTAGTAAAAGTGTTACTATTTTGAAAAATAACTATTACAATCTAGCAATCAGTATTCCATTACCCATGAAAACTTATGAAACTTCAATATTGCCTCACACTGGCAGTAAGCAACATACCTAAGTAAGTGCTGGCATTGGAAATGTTCACATTAATACATACAATGCTTACATTCTCACATCTTTGTATTTTACCCGCTACGGTACTCAAGTGGCAAAAGGAACAATTAAGTTAGTGCCACAAATTCCAAAATATGCTACATTATGCAGTACCCTCATACACCACACTACCTCAGGGTTTGAAAGAGTACTAATACGGTCCATATATATCTCCAGACCGCTCACTCTCTTATTTGTGAAATCCGTAAAAATACGCGTACTTATATAGTAAGTTTAGGGAAGAGGCTTATATTATATATTTCTAGAGCTTTAGTTCGAAAACCAACAAACGATTTCATCTTTATAGATTTATTAAAGATGTGTAGAAAATGACATTGAAGGGATCCAATAAAAAGTTGCCGATGCCGTCCAATGTTTGAAACTTTATTAAACTTAACAAAAAAATAATCAAGCAAAGAGGGAGAGTCCTACAGACCTCGTGGTCCAAGCATGAAGCACATCAACACATCTACGGCTAGCTCGGACTCTTTAACCTACATTGAAACCCACCGCTAAGTAAAATACCAATGTCTCTATATGATGCTTGTTTGTACTTTGTGCTCATATCATCAATACATCAGAATAAAGAAAATAATACTAACAAACCTATATAACTAAACAAGTGGCTTGAAAATTGAGACATAATAATAATAATAAATAAAATAAACTGGAAAATACAGTCATAGATAATTAGATAAATAATAAATACATAAACATGAACAATACTCTAATAATAAAATAATAATAAAAGTATACTATATAAATATGCAAGTAAACAAGAGTAAATATCAACATATACTCACATTAGCAAACATATATATATATATATATATATATATATATATATATATATATATATATATATATATATATATATATATATATATAGGGTTAGGTAACCTGGGGGCGACCCAGGAAAATTTTCCTAGGGTCACCCCAAATCTGGACCGTCCGATCATAAGGACGGTCCAGATCTCTTCTTCTCAAAACCCCTAACTCCTCCCCTCCTCCCATGTGCCGCTACCGCTGGGCCGCTGTCATCGCCGCCCTCGCCGCCACCGTCCTCGCCGACCCCGTCCTCACCGCCGCTGTCGGGCCCATTGTCGCCGCGTTGCCAAGCGACCCCGCCACTGTCGCTCGCCACCGTCTCCTCGTGCCCCCACGCTAGGGACCCTCGCGCCGCTATCTGCGGGCGTGGGCGCGGCGAGGAGGAATGGCGGCGGCGCGTCGGGCCCGTTGTCGACGCGCCGCCACCGTTCCTCCTTGCCGCGCCACGCCCGTGGACGGCGGCAAGCCACAGTGGCGACAGCGAGCGACAGTGGCTGCAGGGCACACGGCGGTGGCGACAGCGGCAACAGCGGCCCGGTGGCGGCGGCGACAGCGGCCTGTGGCGGCGGCGCATGGGAGGAAGGGAGGGGTTAGAGTTTTGAGAAGAAGAGATCTGGACCGTCCTTATGATCGGACGGTCCAGATTTGGGGCGACCCCAGGAGAATTTCCTGGGGTCGCCCCCAGGTTACCCAACCATATATATATATAATAATTCAATAAATAAATAAATAAATAAACAAGCAAATAGTTAATACTCCATAATCATGAATATTAATAATATCATATTTATACAATAGAAAAATACATAATTAAATACAAATAATGTAACGAGTTGGCCCAAAGTGTAACGAATGGGCCTAAGTTATTTCTTTAAAATAATTAACCCAAGTTAAAGACCTATAGTCTATTCTCGCTTATAAATAGGATCTTCTCCCACTAGGTATTAGATGTAGGTCTAAGTTGAGGGATCTCACAATCCATTCACCTTAAGAAATTTAGTCCCCGAAATGCCCATACTTGGCCCATTGCTAGCCCCAGCCCATGACCTTTATGGCCTGTGACCGGCAATGTCCTTCCTCCATCCCGTTGCTAGCCCCAGCCCACGACTTTTCTAGGCGGTGACCAGCAACCTAGCCAACGTCTCTAGTCCAACCCATCATCTAACATGGAACCAAGTTACTCTGATACCACCTATAACGACCCGGCTCAAAGTGCAACGTAATGGGCCTAAGTCATTTCTTTAAAATGGTTAACCCAAGTTAAAGATCTATAGCCCATTTTCACTTATAAATAATATCTTTTCCAAGTAGGTATTAGATGTGGGACTAAGTTGGGAGATCTCACAAATAAATAATAACATACACATAACGAACAAATAAACAAATATATATATAAATTTATAAATATATAAATGTATAAATATATATATATACAATTTAGTAAACATCATAAGATTAATATTCATATGTAAATATAATATTAATAATAACAAGTAATCTTGTAAACATTTGTCATATATGATAAACATATAAATAAATATAAATAAATAAAAAATAATAATTATAACATCTAATCATACTAAATCATGTGAGTATACATCACAACTAAATAGAGGTCCTTCAATTACCGAAAATGATGCAAGAACAAACAAAAATGGTCTGAAAATAAGATGAATAAACCGAACTGAATGGCCTGGGAATTGGGCTGGGTTGGCTTGGCAGACTTGAAGTGGACGAGCAGACTCGGACATGGGCTCATTGGCTAGAAAACCAGAACAAGTAGACGGACGTGGGCGTGAATGCAGGCAAGCCAACATGAAGCAGGTAAACGGTCAATCAGTTGTGGCGGTGCCCATCGTCAGAAAATGCAGACGGCGGCACGGATGGGGTCTCCGCCAGCCCATGCGACGAGGACCATGATGGTGGAGGTCGGAAATAGGCCAGAAAGGGGCGGCATGGCCGCCATGTGCGGTTACATCGCCGGCAGCAATCATGGCCACGGCTCAGGTCGGCCTCAGTCTCAAATAGAGGATCTCGGTGAGGGAAAGCTGTCGGAATGGTCGAATCAGGTTGAGGTGGCCCGCCGGCGCCAGAAAACTACTCAAACAGTGGTGGCGGCAGAGGCGTCCAGCTTCGAGAACTCGGTCACTAACAGCAAGTGCGGGGGCGCCAGGGGTTGTGAAGGGTACGGATAGAAATTTGACTGTGCCGGTCCAATGGCTGGTAGCGAGGCGAAGACTCGTCGCCGGCAAACCGAAGTAGTGGTGGCAGTAAAGTAAAAAACATTCAAAATCAAGGGACATCACTGGAAATAAATGGGTGGAGCTAGGGTTGAGTGTACTAATTAGATCTTGCCACATGGCATGATCTAGACGTTTGACAACTTGTGGCCTAGTGGGGCCCACCTATGGGTATATGCAATATACATATGGGTAGAAAGCTCAAATCAAGACGGTAAAAAGTCGAAACTGACTTGGGTAAGCAGGAATCGAGGCAAGAAGGGTAATACTCGCTAACTCAATGATGCTAAATCCCAAACGAATACTAAATGATGCGATGACTTAGATATAGGCCTAAAATCATCGCTAACTCATAAAAATTATATGTAGACCTTGTGTATACACTGATAACTAATGCTTTATTGTATCATAATTAAAACTGTCATATGCATATTAGCTACACTCAGCCAATATAGCATCTTCATAGGGCCACCTGGACCTATTCTCATGGTCTAAAAATTATTTTGGCTCAAGTTCATTTGAACCGACTGGATACTGACCCGAACATGGCAAAATTCAAATCGGGTAAATCCCTAAACTAAAAATAGGCTTTTACAAATTAAGTATTAATATTATTATTTATATATTTATTAGAGATAAGGAGGTATGATGATAGTTAGTTGAGATAATCATGCATATATCTTAGATAAGGATAGGAAGTTTGGGAAGTTTGATTATTTTGTGGAGATTTTCAGCATTAAGGGTTTGATGCTCCTTATATAAATATACACTTATATATTGGTCGTGCTGTCTACCACCGTCTCCACCCTCTTCATAACCCCAATCCCTTCTCCTTCGTGCTGGTCTTGCTTTCTCTTTGCAAGGTACCTCTTCTCACTTCATTCTTCTTTTTGCCTAGATTTAGATCTGGTCACATGTATACATATAGCATAAATAGGTGTTCCAAAAATTTTCCATCAAGTTGTAATGATTGTTTGGGCGCTGAGTAGACTGTTTAATGTTTGTGTTGTTTTACCAATCTGGTTATATTTTGATCTCTTCTTCTATTATTCTAATGGTCGTATCCTCTACTTATGGTCGTCTATAAGGCTTGAATTTTGTGATTATGATCAAAAGTCTTACGCTTATTGGTTGTGTATATTTTAATTAAAGATTCTAAAGGGTGTACTAATCTTGAAATAATTTGTTGGGTATCACATGTAGCCGTCTAGGATTGGTGAGGAAATTTCTTCTCATGCAAATGGTTATGAGTGCATGCACGCCCTGGAGCATAGCGAAGCACGACCTTTACTTTTGCATGATTTCTTCTCCCCCAGCTTTTTCTTTTCTGTTTGTTAGTAACTAGTTTATTTAATTTTTTCACTGTATTGGTGTTAATTAGAAAAGTAACAAATAAAGTTCGAACATTTTGTGAGCAATTAATTAAAAATAATTTTACAAATGTTATCTTTAAATTATGATAACATAAATTATTTTAAATAATTTAATGGAATGGGTTAATAAGTATTTATTTAATTAATAAAGCTACTAGGAATTTTATTGAGAATTTGATTAGCAATATGACAGCCAATCAATGTGACCTTAGGAACTTGTAAGATTATGATGATTAGTATACAATTATTGTCAAAATTTAGCAGTTATTAATTCAATTTATTTTGGTTGTGGAGATATGGTTTTATTAGTTGTTTTGCAGAGTGGGTACTTATACATTATTATTTTCCTATTGAGAAAACTCATTCTAAGCATTTGGTTCTAAGTATTTCAATTGCGACTTAAACTGCTGAAACTAAATAATGATGTTACGTGGGTAATTAACTACTTTATTGATTTTTGAGTTAATCGTCATAAATTTAAATCTTTAATATTTAAAGTGTTACATGGGCTATTTTGTCAAGTTTTAGGCATGACATTGCATGCACTCAACTGGTATAACTACTTGAAAAGTTGTATATTCTTTTTTGGTATCCCTGGTCGGCATGAGCTATGATTCGATCACTATGCGTTGAGCACAATTGTAGTCAAAAGAATTAACTCAATCTAATATGGGGTCACAACTTAAGAATTATTTGGAAGATAAAATACATGCCCCTATGCCAAAAGGGGTGATAGGGCGCAATGGCAGAAGATGACTTATTATGCAGTTGTGATCTGACAGGGTGAGTCAATGGTAAATATCGGTAATTATATGTCGTGGGTCACATAGCGTGCAGGGGATAGAATTGGATGGGGTGGCCACACCTCCCGCCATAATTAGAGCTTGGCATAGGCTCATAGTCACTAAAAGATTTAATAAGTAATGATATAGAATATATTGACTTGTTTCATGTAATTATTTGACTTAGTGGTTTTATCATTAACAGGGTTTTATGACCGCAGGTGAGTAGCTTTAGACTGATGCTTAAGGGTGTGGTTGGTGGTTCCCATACCGACCCAGGTTGGAAGAAATGATGAATAAAGTTGGACTTTTTGTTTATGTTATTTGAGTTATTATTGTGATTATGGGAAATAGTTTGGAGGGTGTGGGACTATGGATAAAACCAAAATTCATCGACGTGAGATCCCTCCCATCATGTGGGTGGAATTTATGTCACCTTCAATAAACTTAGTCTAGGGGGAGAACTTAGTCTGGGAGTATGCTAAGAAGTTTTTACAGATAGAGCATTTTGCACTTGGGATTTGGGCCATTGAAAAGGCCACAGCTGACAAATTCTTTTCGGGGTTAAAGCTAGATTGAGAACTAAGATTGCTACGGCACCAAAGAGTACGATAGCAAAGATGATCGATTCAGCCACTACTCAAGAGTTGGTGTTCGAGTACGACCATGCTTAGAAGCAGGGGAAGGTTACTTTGCAGCACAAGAATGCCAACCCTCTCAGTAACATAGAGGAGAAAGTTAAAAAGAAGCGTGAGGATACCCGGCTCAAATGATGCCCTAATTGCAACAAGATGCATTTAGGTAGATGCAGAGAGGTGAAACAACTACGGGAGGATGGCACACTCGTAGATGGAGTGTTGTGAGCCTCTGAAGCAACATTAGAAGCAGCCCGAGAAGGGTAAGGCACCACCACCTATTCACTAACAGCCACTTGCACAACCGGCAGACAAGGGAAAGTCAAAGCTCTATGTGGTTGAAGTCATGGATGCTGAGGAGGATGATCACACTATTCGAGGTTAAGTTCTAATCCAAGGAATTACTGTGGATGTTTTATTTGATTCAGGGTGTACACATTCATTCATTTCATCTCGATTAGTTAAGAGGTTAGGGCTCCAAACATCTCTATTATCCAAGTCTTATAGAGTCGCTACTACAATGGGAGACTGAGAAGTCACTACGTTAGAGTGACTAACCTATCCTTAAATATATAAGAAAAACATATGTATAGAAGTTTATCATATAAGGGATAAAAGGGTATGATGTACTGTTGTTGGGAATGGACTGGATGTCTACACACTAGGTTTTTCTTGACTGTAAAGGCAAGATAGTGGTGATAAAAGCTTCCAATTGTGAGATGGGGCTCATTTGCTGGATCCATCTTCTTGTATTGTGTCAATCGGTGAGGCAATTGAGTTATTTGGTGAGGATTTTAAATCCTTTATTACTAACTTAGTTGAGTCTGAATCCAAACTGAAGGACTTGTCCATGATTCATGCGGTAGTAGAGTTTCCCGATGTATTCCCCGACAAACTTCCAGGGTTACCTCCTAAGTGGACAGTAGAGTTCGTCATTGACCTAAGATCTGGAGTTACACCAATTTCTAAAGAATCCTACCATATAGCTGCAGAAGAACTCAAAAACAGTGGAGAGTGGGTACGGACACATGCTTCAGATAAGGTCAACCAGGACATCGACAATGAAGCCTTCTTGATTTAAAATGTCGAGGTCAAAATTTTTATAAGGAGAGAATACTATAAAACCCATAATTTGAGTAAGGGTTTTAAAACAAGCGTATAGAGTCGAGGCTGGTCTTGGGTTATGAACGATGAGAGACATGTGTACCCAAGTATATAATGATAATGCCATTAAGACAGCAGCAGAATGAGTTATCATAATATATGAGAGTAAACCAGATTTTTCTTTATCTATTTTAATTAAATAGTAGAATTATATTTAAGCTGAATAACGTATTAGGACACGTTACGGCAGTTTGGGTGGGTTATTAGTTATAAAGCATGTCATTAATGTGTATTATATTTTACAGGATTTTTATTACTTGTTAGAATTATTTTTAACTCACGTAGGAGTCAGGTCAAGTATTAATTATAATATAACCATTCATTTTTCTTAGACGACCATTCGGTTTTCTAAATGACCATTCATTTTTCTTAGACGACCATTTGTTTTCCGTAGATGACCATTCATTTTTTTAAACGACCATTCATTTTTCTAAATGACCAATCGTTTTCTCACCCTGACATTTATATATTCCACACTTCTGTTATTCTTTCACCATCATCCTTCTCACTCAACTACCTTTTCTTTTCCTTCCCTCTTCCCCACAATCCTCACTCGAGCGGGCCACAACCTTTTCGCCGTCGCCAAGTGACTAATGATTTTGTATAGACTTTTTAATTATTTAAATTGATATTTATTAGCACAGCATGCTAGGATTGATTAAATGTTGTGATAAACGTCTGATTGAGAATGAAGTGATGATTTGTATGATTTGATTGATAATTAGTTATCTAATTAAGTAAATTAAAATTGACCATGCTAATTGACTGCAACGAGCTTAGAAAACCATAGTAAAATTGGGATAAATAGGATCAGATTGTTTTACATTGATGATTGTTTGACTGTTGTTAGATGATGATTGCATTGTATGTGTTATGTTCATGATGCGTTTAATGTCTAGGTACGGAGCATGAGCTCGTCACCTAGGTGTGTGGACATGCTTGGAGCTTCTACCAAGTCCGTTAGGACTCGCTTCTGGTTTTATGTAGATACTCTATCATGTGTTATTTTTACAGGTAAGCGGACTTGTTGAGGGTGGTTTTATCCCGCTCACATAGCACTGTTGTTGAATTTTCCATCTCTCGTCTCACTGAAAACTTGATAAAACTATATATGAACTAAGGGATTTATATGATAAGCCCAAAGGCAACTTATGGTGGATCTTGTTTTCGAAAATATACTTGAGGGATCTCATTCTCATGGGTTATTAATCAGAAAGATCAAACAATTAAATGGCTTACATCGAGTGGGATACAATGAATCCACCACTCGACACGTTCACTTACTTGTAAGAAGAATACACAATAGAGTATAGAAATAAAACCAGAAGCGAGACCTAACAGACCCAGTAGAAGCTCCAAGTGTGTCCACATGCCTAGGCAGTGAGCTCGTACTTCGTACCTATAAATCAAATCTAGAAGCTAACGCCCACTAACTGAATGATGCATCAAACTTGTTATGATTATCACACATACAATACAATCAACATTTAACAACAATCAAACAATTATCAACATAAAAATATCCCATCCTATTCATGAAAATTTTATTAGGTTTTTCTAAATTATGTTGCAGACAATTAGCATGCTCAAATTTAATTTACTTAATTAGATCACTAAATATTAATCAAATCATGCAAATTATCACTTCATTCACAATCAGATATTTATCACAACAATTAATCATTCCTAGCATGCTATACTAATAAATATAAATTTAAATAATTAAAAAGTCTATACCTAATCGTAAGTCACACGATGACAGCGACAAAGTTGTGGCAGGCTTGAGTGAGGATTGTGGGGAAGATGGAAGTAAAAGAAGAAAGAAGTTGAGTGATAAGGATGATGGTGGTTGAATGACAGAAGTGTGGAATATATAGATGTCAGGGTGAGAAAACAAATGGTCGTTTAGAATAATGGATGGTTGTTTAGAAAAACGAATGGTTATTTAAGAAAAATGAATGGTCATCTAGGAAAAACAAATGGTTGTTTAGAAAAACGAATGGTCATCCAAGAAAAACGAATAGTCGTCTTGTAATTAAAACTTGACTCGACTCCGACACAAGTCAAAAATAATATTAGCATGTAATAATTCTAAAAAAAATGCAGAAAAATATGAAAAATCCTAGAAAATATAATACACATAAATAACATGTACTATTACTAATAACCCACCCAAATTACCCGTAGAACATCCTAATACATTATTCGGCTTAAAAATAATTGTTCGATCTAATTAAAATAAAATAGATAAATAAAATCTAGCTTACTCTCATATATTTTGATAACTCATTCTGCTCCTGTCTTAGCACATGACTCCCATGGTTCATAACACAAGACCGGCCTCTGCTGGGTACACGTGTATTAAATTGACCCGACTAAAATAACAGTCGACCACCCAGTTTAGAATATGAAACCCTGACTCGAATCACAGGTTTTACAATCTTATACAGACAATGGTATTTTACTTAGTAGTGGATTTCGATGTAGGTTAGGAAGTCTGAGCTCACCGTAGATGTGTCAATGCGCATGGAGCTGGAACCAAAAGTCCGTAGGACATTCCCTCTCTGCTTGACTCAATACGTGTCGAGTTTAACCGTGTTTTAGATGTAGGACAACATTGGCGGCATTTTATCGAATCTTTCTGATATCGGGTCATTTAGCCGTGTTTTGTACATATGTTTAAAAAAATTACAAGGATGACATCCCTTATTTGTTTTTGAACTGAAGCTTAAGAAATATATCATACAGGCATCTTCCCTAAACCTATTATGTAAGTACACATACTTTTACGGATTTTACGAATAAAAGAGTGAGCGGTATGGAGATATGTATGGACCGCATTTGTAGTCCTTCAAACCCTTAGGTAGTGCGGTGTATGAGGGTATTGCATAATGGGCCATCTTGCGCCATTACAACTTTGTCACCCATTTCGGCATGGGGGCAGGTATTCAATCTTTTGGGGGTGATGCCCTGTGTCGAATTTAATTGGCCCCGATTGCGCTCGGCGTATGGTAGTCGGATATGAACTTAAGTCGACCAAGACTCTCACTTAGTAATTTTAAAGGGTGCAGCCCCGTGTTGGACTGAGTCAATCCCTTGACCCCGGTTGCACTCGGTGCATGGTGGTCGAATCTGGGCTCAGGTCGACCAGGGTTGCTAAAAAGGAACATTTCAAATAATTATACGGACTTGGATAGTTCATAAGTAAACCTCCAACCGTGACCAATGATCCTAATCTGAACGAGAACATAAAATTATACATAAGTATAATTTTATTCGAGTGGGAATGCATGCAACTACATGATTAATATATGTATATATCATTATCAAAATTCGACAACATAAAACATACAACATCCAATAATATTAAATATTAAATTATTCATGTGACATAATCATTTAAGTCCTATTTTACATTTTAAATTAATTATCTAAATCATAATTCCCACTTCATTGATGATAAAATAATTATTAACTTATAAACAAGTATTTAATTATTTAAATACTATTATTAGTATATTTTCCTTTAAGATGACATTACTTAATCGCGATCTTGACAATTTAATTTACGGTTTTAATCTTTAATTATTATCATTATTAATAATAATTTAATTAAATAAGTCGTTCAATTAAATAATTTAAAAAGGAATTGTATTATCCTAATTCAAATATATTACTAATTATTTTAAATTATTCAATTTAATAAAGGTTCAAACTTCATTTATTTTCATTATGTTATTTAGGTTCAATGCCTGTGGTTTTTACATGATTATAATTTAATAACCCATTTTCTACCTTACTGACTTGTTATTAAAATAATTACTTTATCTACCTTGTATTAAATTTAATATGGTAAAGGTGAAATTTTTATTATATTAATCACTTATAACCATCCGATTTAATTTAATACCCTATAATACATCGATTAATTTCAAACAGTTTATCATTACCGTATTTTTATTACTCATGGTGATTTCGTACAATAATTAATTAGTTTAGCAACTTTAACCCATAACCCATTAAAATAATTATTTTTAAGATTTATTATGAGTTAGTATTATTTTTAACTCGAGTCGTATCGAGTCAAACATTATTTATAGATTTGCCATCTTCTTCTTCCCCGACGTTCTTCTCTTCTCCAAACTCCATCTTTGGCACAAGAACCCGACCACGACGTCTTCTTCTTCCACCCAAAACCAGATCACGTCCTTCTCTAACTGCTTCCCTTCCCTAGCAATCGAATTGGAAGCCTAAAGCTCGTGCATTACAGCAACTATCCAAGGCAACGCCGCTCTACACCAAGGCGGCGCATGAAGCCTGGCGAGCAGCACCGACGGGAACGCTTCCCTTCTTCCCGCACAACAACCCAACATCATGGCGAAGCGCTGTGAGCATGCACAACGTGAGCCTTGGCCGGCGAACTGGTATGGATGTCTGGAATCCCCCACAGCATTGTCCTTTATCCCCATCCCATGTATTGAACTCATAAGAAGCTAGAGACTGCAGCTCAATTATCCTAACCCAACCAATTACATAGCATAGGACGTTGATGCAGCAACAGCAAAACAAAATGACCATGAATTGATGAAACAACAGAATTTTACATGACGATCATGAAATGCATGAAAAGTAACAATACCCAAGCATGGAAGAAGCCCGCTCCGGAAGAGCAGAGTAGACGGCTAGGGTGAGGGAGAGGAGAAATAGGTGGCTAGGGTGAGGATGACACCCCCTCGGAAAAATATAAAATGAAAATGACGGCTAGGGTATGGGAAAACAGCCCAACACAAGCATTTCATTTAACCGGGTGGTATCAGAGCCCGGTTTCGAAAGCAATTAGAGCCATGTTTGCTATTAGATCCCGGTTTCTAGTGGTGTCAGAGCCCGGTTTCAATGACCTAGCACCTGGAATAACACCAATTTCTAAAGCACCATACCACATGGCTCCAGGAGAACTCAAGGAATTAAAGAGTCAACTAGAAGAGTTATTGTAGGTAGGTTTCATCCGATCAAGTACTTCACCCTAGGGAGCCCCTGTTCTTTATGTGAAGAAGAAAGATGGATCACCTCGGCTGTGTATTGACTATCGACCACTCAATCAAATGACAGTGAAGAATCGGTACCCCTTACCGAGGATTGATGACTTGTTGATCAGCTAAAAACAGTCGGAGTATTTTCCAAGATAAACTTGCGGTCTGGTTATCACCAGTTGCGAGTAAAAGAGTCAGACATATAGATAACAGCTTTCCGAACACGATATGAGCATTATGAGTTTCTTGTTATGCCTTTTGGCCCAACCAATGCACCAGCGGCCTTTATGTCATTCATGAACACAGTCTTTCATGCATACTTGGACAAGTTTATTATCGTGTTTGTGGACGACATTCTGGTCTATTCAAATAATGAAGAAGAGCAAATGGAGCACCTGTCTATTACTCTTCAAGTTCTGAGAAAAAATCAACAATTTGCAAAGTTCTCAAAGTGTGACTTCTAGTTGAAGGACGTAAACTTCCTTGGTCATATTGTATTAAAGGTCATAGTTGCAATGGATCCATTAAAACTGAAAGCAGTAACTGATTGGCCACAACCCAAGTCAGTCATTGACATCAGAAGCTTTCTTGGTTTAGCGGGTTACTACAGGAAATTTTTTAAAGACTTCTCTTTAGTAGCGTTGCTGATGACCAAACTCACAAAGAAGGGAATCAAGTTCGAATAGAGTAGTAAGTGTGAGGAGAGTTTCCGGTCTATAAAGAAGAGTCTAACAACTGCACCAGTCTTGATACTGCCAAATGGTAATGAAGGATATGTAGTCTTCTGTGATGCGTCCCTGTTGGGTTTAGGATGTGCCCTTATGCAGGGAGGTAAAGTGGTGGCCTATGCCTCTTGTCAATTGAAAAATAATGAGCAAAATTATGCAACCCATGACTTGGAACTGGCAACAATGATTTTCGCCCTGAAGATTTGGAGACATCATTTGTATGGAGCCCAGTTTGAAGTTTTCACTGACCACTAGAGTTTGAAGTATATCTTGACCCAAAATCACCTTAACCTTCGACAGAGGCGGTGGATAGAGTATTTGACGGACTACGACTTCCAAATCTTATACCACCCAGGGAAAGCGAATGTGGTAGCAGACGAATTGAGTCGGAAGGGCAAGGTGGACAAAGGTCAGCAGCTAGCTAGATTTTGGGCCATGTCAACAGAAGTGGTGGCTATCAACCCTATGGAGCAACTAACAGGGCTACTAGAAAATTTGGTTATTTCCAATGATTTAGTTAATTGTGTTAAGCTAGCACAAATGGGCGATGAGGGAGCTGAATGAAATGTCGGACAAGGCTCCTGACATTGTAGCTGATTCCAATAGTGTGTTTAGATTTAGAGGAAGGTTGTATGTACCCAAGGATAATGCACTGAGATAGAATGTCTTGGAGGAGGCTCATCACTCAAAGTTCTCAATACACCTTGGAGTTACTAAAATGGTATTACAGCAACCTGGTTCCGTGTTAGATGGTGGGCTAAACTACAGACGTTGGCTAAGGCTACCGGTCACGGGCTAGAGAAGGATGTGTGCTGGGGCAAGCAACGGAGGCTGTATGTAGGAATTTCAGGGACAAAATTTTCTAAGGTGGGTGGATTGTGAGATCCCTCAACTTGGTCCCACATCTAATACCTACTGGGAGAAGATCCTGTTTATAAGTTGGAATGAACTATAGATCTTTAACTTCGGTTAACAATTTTAAAAAAATGACTTAGGCTCATTACGTTACTCTTTGAGCCGGGTCATTACAGATAATCATATTTATTTTTGGCTGAATTAATAAGTTATCCAGTGACTTACAATTCGGATTACTTATAATATGGTTGATGAGGCATAAACTAGATTATTAATTCATGAGTTAGAATATAGATAGGTTAAATATTATTATATTTTAATCATTTGGCTAATTATCATTGGTTTACCCATTTTAATATTTTTTTCACTATTATATATGATTAATTATTCATTTATGGATTGTTAAATCAATTATTAATTAACTTCTATAAATTCATTGTTTTCCTTAGGTGTTTGTATTTTATGTCGCATTCATGGCATTTATTTAGATCTTGTTGAATAGGATCTAATCTAGTTTTTTACTTAGACTAGAGTTTACTTTTGCTACTCATGCATCAGTTGAATTGTCTTGCAATTTGAGGCCCATATAACTTCTTAATATGTTGTATATTTCTTTTTACTAGCCCTGGTCAGTGTGAGCCCAGATTCAAGCACCACGTGCCGAGTGCAAATGGGGTCAAGGAATTGATTCAGTCCGACAAAGGGTCCTACCTTTAAAATTATTTAAAAGATAAAATACCTGCCCCCATGCCAAAAAGGGAGAAATGGCGCAATGGCGCAAGATGACTTATTATGCACTTGTAATACCGAGAGGGTGAGTAAATGGCAAATATTGGTAATTACAGGCTATGGGCCACGTAGCATGTGTACACATACATGAGATTGCAACTGGATGGGGTGGTCATCCCTCCCGATGTAATTGGAGCTCGGCATAGGTGCATAATCACTAAAAGACTTAATAAATAATGATATGGTATATATTGACTTATTTCACATAATTATACGACTTAGTAGTATTATCACTAACGCGATTTTGTGATAGCATGTGAGGAGCTTTAAATTGATGGTTAAGGGTGTGGTTGGTGGTTCCCTTACCAACCCAGGTTGGAAAAAATGATGAATAAAATTGGACTTCTTCTTTATATTATTTGAGTTATAATTTTGACTATGGGAAAGGTTTGAGGCTGTGGGACTTTACGTAGTTAGTTTATCTTATGTTATTGTTACATGTTATATTTAATATAGCATGATTTATTTTCTGATTAATCATTTTCGTTATATTATCCCTTGCATTTTTGGGTTACACCCGGTCGGCTAAGGCGGGTGGTTACAAGTGGTATCAACGCCCGGTTTGCCACTAGCTAATGATTTATAACTCAAGTACCTTGTTTAATCAATAATTGGCGTGAACATGTATCTTTTCTCAATGTTTTCTGCTGTTAATCAACGAATTTTTTGTTAATGAACGGAAGTCATAACCAAAAAACATATTAATAAACCATAACAAAAAAAATCAATGTTTCAGATGGCAGGCATGTGTAGCTAGTCAAGCCAATGTACTCATACAAGGACGTGGTGCAGGCTTTAGTAAATATTAACTCTATCATTTAGAATATTGTCCAGCGGTTACTTGGAATGGTAGTTGGAAATGGAGCCTCAAACTTAACAGCGGGTCCCAGCATAACCCTAGATGGTGGTCAAGGGAGTGCCCAAGGGAGTGCTGGTTTAGTAGACTCGAGTGAGCGAGGGAACTTCCAAACCCAGTGCCACTGTTAGTCCAACAAGAGGTGCCTCTATTTGTTGATGATAGTGATCGCTATACTATTGAAAAGTTTAGGAAGAATAGAGCTGAAGTGTTTGTTGGATGGATTGATCCAAAAAAGGCTGAGAGCTAGATACACATCACAGAGAAAGCTTTTAGGGTTCTATCCATGTCCCACGGCCATCAAGTGAGGTTGGCAACGTGCATGCTTCAAGAGGAGGCATCTTACTGGTGGAAGTCCACGAACAAAACTGTATTTCATCAACATGAGTCTCAAAGCCCATTGTCCAAAAGAAAGCGTTGGAGTTTGCCAACCTTGTCTACGGGGAGGACTCAATTTGGGAGTATGCTAAGAAGTTTTTACAGTTGGAGCATTTTATACCTGGAATCCTGGCAACCGAAAACGCTAGAGCTGACAAATTCTTTTGGGGATTGAAGCCAAAACCGAGGAGTAAGATTAGAATGGTGCCAAGGAGTATGATAACAGAGGTGATCAACTCAGCCACTACTCAAGAGTTGGTGTTCGAGTACTACCGTGCACAAAAGCCGGGGAAGGTTACTTCACAAGACAAGAATGCTAATCCTCTCAATAACCAAAATAGGCTAGCAGGACACCAGCAGCAATGGTACAGGGGTAACATTGAGGGGAGACTTAAAAGAAGTGTGAGGATACCCAGCAAGATGAAGCCCCAATTGCAACAAGATGCATTTAGGGAGATGTTGGGAGCCCTGTAGGTGCTACAACTGTGGGAGGACGGGACACTTGCAGATGGAGTGTAAGGCGAGAAAAATAGTAGGAGCAGCCCGAGAAGGGTAAGGCACCCACTTCTATTTGCCACTGCCACTTGAACAACCGGCCAACAAGGGTTAGGTGAAGCTCTATGTGGTTGAAATCGAGGATGCTAAGGAGGATGATCACACTATTCAAGGTAAACATTCATTCATTTCATCTCGATTAATTAAGAGTTTAGGACTCCAAGCATCCTCATTATCAAAGTCCTATAGAGTCACTACTGCAATGGGAGACAATGAAGTCACCACGTAAGGAGTGAATAACCTATCTTTAGATATATAAGGAAAACCCTACTTGTGAACTTAATCATGTATGGGCTAGAAGTGAAGCCCATTCCCTGTTGGGAATGGACTGGTTGTCTACACACCAGGCTTTTCTGTACAGTAAAGGGAAAAGGGGTACAAAACCTTGTAATTGTGAGATGGGGTTCATTTTCCAATGGTCATTTCTTGTTCCATCTTCTTGTATCATGTCACTTGGTGAGGCAGTTGAGTTGTTTGGTGAGGGTTGTAAAGCCTTTATGACTAACTAATTTGAGTCTTAGTCCAAAACCATTGACTGTCCATGATTCCTGTGGTAGCAGAGTTTCCCAATGTATTCCCAGATGAACTCTAGGGTTACCTCTTACACGGGCAGTAGAGTTCATCATTGACCAACATTTGGAGTAACACACATTTCTAAAGCACCCTATTGCATAGCTCCAATAGAACTCAAAGAGTTAAAGTGTCAACTAGAAGAGTTAAAGTGTTGTAGGTAGGTTTCATCCAGCGAAGTACTGCACCCTGGGGAGCCCTTGTTCTTTTTGTGAAGAAAAAAGATGGATCGCTTTGGCTGTATATTGACTACCGCCTACTCAATCAAATGACAGTAAAAAATTGATACCCCTTATTGAGAATTGATGACCTATTTGATTAGTTAATAATAGCCAGATTATTTCTAAGATAGACTTGCAGTCTGGTTATCCCCAACTGCATTTAAAGGAGTCAGACATCCAAAAGACGGCTTTCCGAATTCGGTATAGACATTATGAGTTTCTGGTTATGCCTTTAGGTCTAAAAATGCACTAGAGGCCTTTATGTCACTCATGTACTTGGTATTCTACACATACATGGATAATTTTATTATCATGTTTGTAGACAACATACTAGTCTATTGAAATAATGAGGAGGAGCATGTGAATCACCTGTCCATTATTCTTAAAGTTTTGAGGGAGAATCAACTATTCGCCAAGCTCTTAAAGTGTGACTTCTGGTTAAATGGGGTAAACTTCCTTGGTCATATTATCTCAAACACCGGAGTTGAAGTGGATCCATCCAAAGTAAAAGCAATCACTGATTAGCCACAACCCAAGCTAGTCACCGAAATCAAAAGTTTTCTTGATTTAGCAGGCTACTATAAGAAATTCATTAAAGACTTCTCCTTGGTAGCATCACTATTGACCATGCTCACCAGGAAGGGAATTAATTTATAATGGATTAGTAAGTGTGAGGAGAGTTTCCAATCTCTGAAGAAGAGTCTAACCACTGCATCAGTCTTGACCCTGCCAAATGGTAATGAAGGATTTGTAGTTTTCAGTGATGCCTCTTTGCTAGGTTTAGGATGCATCCATATGCACGGAGGCAAACTGGTGTCCTATGCCTCTCGTCAATTGAAGATTCACAAACAAAATTATGCAACCCATGATTTAGAATTGGCAGCAGTTATTTTTGCCCTAAAGATTTTGAGACACTACTTGTATGGAGCCCAGTTTGAAGTCTTCACTGACTATAACCAGCCAAGGAAGTATATCTTTACCCATAATGACCTTATTCTTCAACAAAGGCGGTGGGTGGAATATTTGAAGGGCTACGACTTCCAACTCTTATACCAGCCAGGGAAGACGAACGTCGTAACAAACGTGTTGAGTCGGAAGGGCAAGGTTGACAAGGGTCAACAGCTATCTAGACTTTCGGTATGTTGGTAAACGTGGTGGCTATCAACCATATGGAACAACTAACAAGGTTACTAGCAAATTTTGTCATTTCAAATGACTTCATTGATCGTATTAAGCTAGCACAAATGGATGACGAGGAGTTGAATAAAATGATGGAAAAAACTTCTGATATCATATTCTAATAGTGTGATCAGATTTAGTAGAAGGTTGTGTGTACCAAAGGTAATGCATTGAGGCGGAATATCCTAGAGGAGGTTCAATCCTCAAAGTTCTCAATACACCTTAGAGTTACTAAAATATATCAGGATTTAAAGCGAACCTATTAATGGATTATAATAAAGAAGGATCAACTTGCCAACTAAAATGTATCAGACTTGCCAACTCATCAAAGCCCAGCATCAACTACCGGGTGAACTATTGCAGAATTTGAAAATAGCTACTTGGAAATTGGAGTGTGTCACTTGCGATTTTATCTCAAATCTCCCAAGGACTCAGAAGAAGCATGACTCCATATGGGTGGTTGTGGACCGACTAACTAAGGCCACCCACTTCATCCCAATGAAATAAATGAGGACGGCGGAATACCTAGTTATTCGATAAGATTGTCAAGTTGCATGGGATTCCAAAAGAGATCCGACCGAAATCCCCTATTCAACTCACATATCTGGGAAGCTTTTCAAAAAGCCATGGTGACCCAGATCAAATGAGTATAACATACCATCCCAAACTGACTGTTAGAGTGAGAGGACTATTCAAACTTTAGAAGATTTGGTAAGAGCTTGTATCTTTGACTGAGGAGGAGATTGGGAACATTAGTTAGTATTGGCGGAATTCACTTACAATAACTCGTACCATGCTGGTATTGGGATGGCACTATTTGGAGCCCTTTTCCACGGTCATGATCTAAGCTTCCCGTCCATATGTTTATTACATATATCCATAGGTGGGTCCCACTAAAGGGTGACTTGTCAGACGTTAAGATCATGTCATGTGGCAAGATCTGAGCCTCCACGTCAACCCTAGCTTTTGTATGTTATTTATCATAGATTTCCCATGATTTTATAGTTACACCCATGGCGCCGTTGTCACTTCAGCTCGCCGCCAGCGAGTCTCTGCCTAACCCTTGGCCACAGGAGTGACACCCCCATGATAGCCTCATGGTAGGCTTTTCATTCATACTACTCACTATCACCAGCACTACCGCTGGAGAGGGAGTTTTTGAACTCGATCCTGTAACACCCTATTTTTGGTTCACCTAATAACCGAATCAGAAATGTTATGATCGAGTCGAGTCATATTTAATATTGTTGGTCGGTAAGACTCGATCGATGAAATAGATCGAAACAACCCGCTTGGTGTCATGAGAATAGAAGACATAGTCAAATTTACATCAAAACACATCAAATATAAATAAAAGTAAGAAATAAATAATTCTGATGAGCTTAAGTGTGTGTAGCATTTATTTGTCCTCCCAACAAAGTCGACTCAGGATTTTTAGACCTCTATATATAATATGAAAAATGCCAGAACGAATGTTATTAGTTCAAAAAATAATTGATACAAACTAGCAAATGGGTATTCCATTACCCACGAAAACTTACAAAACTTCAGAATTGTCTCACACAAGGTGCTAAGCAAACGTTTTTAAACAAGTGCTGGCACGTATGCACAGCTCATAATCATATTCATACATACAACGCTTACGCCCTCACATCCTCTATATTACTCCCGCAACGGTACTTGAGTGGAAAAATGAACAGTTAATTTAATGCTACAAATTCTGGAAATGTGCTACGTTACACAGTATTCTCACACACTGTACTACCTCATGGTTTGAGGGGGTACTAGTGTGGTCCATCCATATCTCCGTACCACTAATTCTCTTACTTGTGAAATCCGTAAAAATAAGCGTACTTATATAATAGGGTTAGGGAAGAGGCTTGTATCATACAAATAAGGGATCTCATCTTTGTAGTTTTATTAAACATGTGTAGAAAACACAGCTGAATGGCCTCACATCGGAGGGATCTGATAATACACTGTCGATGTCGTCTTACGTTTAAAACACAATTAAACTCTACACATAAGGAGCCAAGCAGAGAAGGAGAGTCCTACGGACCTATGGTCCAAGCTCCAAGTGCATCGACACATCTACATCAGGCTCGAACTTCATAACTTATATCGAAACCTACTGCTAAATAAAATACCGATATCTCTATATAATGCATGCTCGTAGTCTGTGCTCATATCATCAATACATTGTAAAAAACAAACAATACTAACAAACCTATAACTAAATATGTGACACGTAAATCGAGACATAATAATAAATAAATAAATAAATAAGCTAGAAATATGCTCATAAATATTTAAATAAATAATAAATACATGAACATAAAAAATATTCAAATCATAAAATAATAATATAATTATACTATATAAATACATTGGTAGATACAAGTAAATATCAATATATACTCGCGTCAGTAAATATATAATTAAATAAATACATAAATAATAATTCAATAAATAAATAAATAAATAGTTAATACATATTAATCATGAATAATAATAATAATAATATCCAAGTTATACAATAGAATAATGCATAATTGAATACAATTAAATAATAGCATACACGCGAACAAACAAATTGATAAATATATATATAGACACACACACAATTTAGTAAACATTCATAAGACTAATATTAATAATTAAATATATCATTAATAATAATAAGTAAACATATAAACATGAATTATAATCAATAAATGCATGAATAATAAAAATGAATAATAATAAATAAATAAAGAAAAATAATCATCACATCCAAATATTCTAAATTATTTTAATATGCATCCAAAATAATATATGTGTTCTCAAATTACCTAAAACGATTTGAAAATTAGCTGAGCCGAACTGAACCGAGCTGAACCAACCAAAGCAAATGGGCTAAACCAACCAGGTTTGGGTTAACTGGAAAATTAGATAGGTTGTTTAGGCGGACTTGAACTCGACTAGTGGCTGAGACATTGGCTAGCAGGCTGGTGGACTAAATCAAGCAGGGCGACGCGGACGCAAACGCGATGCAGGTAAATGGGCAAAACAGGGCGCCCCGTCGAAGAAAAACACTGACGGAGGCAGGGCTAGTGTCACTGCGATCGGGAACAATAGCCCATGCAATGAGGATCATGATGGTGGCGGTGGTCAACAGAGTCCGGTCGTTGGCTGGCCGTAAATCGATGTGAAAGGGGAGATATTGCCGACTACAACAGTGGTCATGGGTGGTCTCAAAATGTAGATCTCAGAAAGATGAAGCTTTTGGGGTAGTCAGCTTTGTTGAAGGACAGTCACTGACACCAAAAAATGGCCCGAAAGGGTGGCGGCGGTGGCGGTGAAAACCTACAGCAAAAGTGTTGTGTTTGGCGGGGATTGCGGCGGCTCCGATGGCAATTGTGGGTACGAATTGATAGCCGGCCGCAAGGTGGTCATGGTCATACTGATCGGGTGGTAGATGGGAGGCGAAAACTAGCCGGCAGTGCTAAAGGGTGTAAATTCTGAAATTGTAAAAATTATCTAGAAATATAACATAGTGAAGCTAGGGCTGACGTGGACGGCTCAGATCTTACCACATGGCATGATCTGAAAGTCAAACAACTCATCGTCTAGTGGACCCACTTATAGGTATATGCAATATACATATTGACGGAAAGCTCGGATCAAGACCGTCGAAAGTCAAAACTGACTCGAGTCCTAAAAGTGACTCTATAGTGTGGGAATCGAGATAATAAGTTTAAATAAGCTTCAAACCTTAAATTCTTATGCTGCGTGCAAATGAAATACCTAGAAAATCCTAAACGGATGCTAAATGCTGCAATCACCTCAATCTAAGCTTAAAATCCTTCCTAACTAATAAAATTCATACGTGTACCTCGTATATACACAGATAACTCATGTTCTACTGTATAATAACTTAAAATATCATATGCATGTCGAGCATACTCAGCCTCCATAACATTCTCATATGGCTATCTAGCGCCATAATAATATTTTGAAAATTTGTCATGCTCAAGCTTGCTCGAGCCGACTCAAAACTAATCCTAATCGGGCAAACTAAAAGCGGATAAAAACCCTTATCTTAAGTTGGGGTTTTATAGATCCAACCACCCATGTAGCTTCATATTGCGGAGATCTCCATTTTGAGACAACCCACGATGACCACCATGACTGCAAATGCCAACGGCCATGTCACTGCACCGGTGGCTATTCGCCCTCTTTCCGACAGCTTTCCAACCAGCCATTGGCCAGACTCAGCCGATCGCCACCACTATCATGTTCCTCGTCACATGGGCCGTCGATCCCCACTAGAAGCAACTTGAGCTATCCTACCATCGGCGTTTTCTGGCGACAAACTCGCCGCCCCTCATTTGGCCAGTTTACCCACTGCCCATGTTCACATCCACCTAGCTGTGCTCGAGTACGCCTACCTGTGCCTGACATCATGCCCATCATGTTCACCCAGTTAACCCGACCCATTTTCTAATTAACCCAGACCGAGCTCATTCATTTCGGTTTGGTCTAGTTCAACTCGGTTCGATTCAATTTAGCTCATTTTTAACCGTTTTCGGCTGTTTTTCAACCATATTTTGTAATTCGAGAATCCCTATATTAATTTAGATGCATATTTACACGATTTAGCATGTTTAGATGATATGGTTATTTTTCTTTATTTATTGTTTTGTTTATTTATTTATTTATTATTATTCATTTAGTATTATTTGTTTATTAATTAGAATGCATGGTTATATGATTACTTATTATTATTAATGATATATTTACTTATTCATATTAGTCTTATTTATGTTCACTAAATTGTGTGTATATATATATGTATTTATTTATTTATTTATTTATCTATTTGTTTGTTCACATGTATGTTATTATTTATTTGTATTTAACTATGTATTCTTGTATATATATATATATATATATATATAATTTATTATTATTCATGATAAGTGAGTATTAACTATTTGTTTATTAATTAATTAATTATTTATATGTTTATTAACACTAGTATGTATGATATTTACCTTTATATTTATAGAGTGTAATTATATTATTATTTTATTATTAGACTATTATTTATGTTCAAGTATTTATTATTTATCTTATTATCTATGAGTGCATTCCTTGTTTATTTATTTATTATTTATTATGTCTCGATTGACATGTCAGGTGTTCAGTTATAGGTTTATTAGCATTGCTTTCTTTATTAGGATGCATTGATGATATGAACACATACCATAAACATGCATCATATAGAGACATTGGTATTTTACTTAGTAGTGGCTTTCGATGTAGGTTACAGAATCCGATATCGCCAAAGATATATCGGCACACTTAGAGTTTGGACCACAAGTCCGAAGGACTCTCCCTCTCTGCTTGACTACATGTATGTAGAATTTAATCGTGTTTTGGACGTAGGACAACATCGGCGGTGTTTTATCGGATCCTTCAAATGTTAGGCCATTTAGCCATGTTTTCTACACATGTTTAATAAAACTACAAGGATGAGATCCCTTGTGTATTTTAAACTAAAGTTCTAGAAATATATAATATAAGCCTTTTCCCTAAACCTATAATATACGTGCATTTTAACGGATTTAACAAATAAGAGAGTGAGCAGTATGGAAATATATTTAGACCGCACTAATACTCCTTAAACCTTGAGGCAAGTGTACTATATGATGGTGCTGTGTAATGTAATACATTTGTAAAACCCTATTTTCGGGTTAGGGTTTTATCCGATTTGAGTTTTGCCTTGTTTGGGTCAATATTGAGTCAATTCGAACAAGCTTGAACCATACAATTTTCAGACCATGAGTATGGGCCCAGGTGGCCGTATGAGCATGTTAGATGGCTGAGTATGTCTGACATGCATATAATAGTTTCAATTATGATACAGTAGAGCATTAGTTATCAGTGTATACATAAGGTATACATATGATTTTTGAGTTAGCCAGCATTTTAGGTCTAAATATAGGCAATTGCAGCATTTAGTATCCGTTTGTGATTTTTGTGGTATTTCATTTACATGTAGCACAGGATTTTCGGATTACTCGATTTGCCGCTATGGGCCCAGCTTGATTGAGTTTAGGATTCGAGGCACATTTAGCCTTCTATCCTTGATTCTCGCATATAGAGTCACTTTGAGAACTCGAGTCAGTTTCGATTTTGGATGGTCTCGATCCGAGCTTTCCGTCCATATGTTTATTATATACACCCATAGGTGGGCCCCACTAGGCCACGAGTTGTCGAAAGTTCGAATCATGCCATGTAGCAAGATCTGATACGACCATGACCACCTCACGGCGAGCTATCAGTCCGTACTCACGATCGCCATCGGCGCAGCCGCAGTTACCACCAGCAAAAGCATTTTTGATGTTGATTTTAGCCGCCACCGCCACTCTTTTGGGCTATATTCTGGTGGTAGTGAGCCACATCCGGCTAGTCATACCACCACATAGCTTTTATTCGCTGAGATCTCCATTTTGAGACAACCCACAACAACTGCCGCGGCCCCGGTCGCCGCCAATGACGTTGCCCCACCCGACGGCGATCCGCCTCCTTTCCTGCTATTTTTTGGCTAACCAGTGGCCGAACTCAGCCAATCGTCAACACCAGAGCCTCCTCCTTGATGTCCCTGGTCAATCCTGACCGGCAGCGAGCCAAGCCTTGTCACCATCGGCGTTTTCCGGCGACAGGCACCGCTGCCCCTTGTCAAACTATTTACCCATTTGGCTGTGATCGCGTTCGCCTGCCTGATCTTATTAACCAGCCTGCCAACCCATGTCGAAGTCCTCCCGTGATCGCATCCGCCAACCCAACAAACCTAGCCCATTTTCTAGTTAACCCATACCGGGTAAGTTCAACCTATTTGGTTTGGCTTAGTTTAGCTTAGTTCGGGTCGATTCAGCTTATTTTCAAATCATTTTTGTCCGTTCTTGCACTGTTTTCGGTAATTCGCAAACCAAAATATTAGTTGTGATGCATATTCGCATGATTTAGCATGATTGATGTTATGATGAGTTTTCATTATTATTTATTTATTTATTTACTCATTTTTATTTGTTTTTTTATTTATATATTTATCATATATGATGAATGTTTACATGATTATTTGTAATTATTAATATTATATTTACGTATGAGTATTAGTCTTATTATGTGTACTAAATTGTGTGTGTGTGTGTGACATATATATATATATATATATATATATATATATATGTTTGTTATGTGTATGCTATTATTTATTTGTATTTAATTATGTATTTTTGTATTGTATGACTATGATCTTATTAATGTTCATGATTAATGAATATTAACTAATTGTTTATTTATTTATTAAATTATTATTATTATATATATATATTTATATTTATATGTTTACTAACATGAGTATATGTTAATATTTACTTGTATATTTATACAGTATAATTATATTATTATTTTATGGTTGGAATATTGTTCATGTTTATGTAATTATTATTTATCTAATTATCTATGAGTACATTTTCTAGTTTATTTCTTTATCTCTTATTTATTATTATTATGTCTTGATTTTCATGCCACATGTTTAGTTATGGGTTTGTTAGCACTATCTTTTTTATTAGGATGAATTGATAATATTAGCATACACCATGAGCATGTATTATATAAAGATGTTAGTATTTTACTTAGTAGTGGGTTCCAATGTATGTTTCAGAATCTGAGCTCGCCATAGATGTGCTAATACACTTGAAGCTTAGCCCACAGGTCCCTAGAACACTTGTGCTAACACTTTCTGCTTAACTCCTTGCGTGCCAAGTTTAATTGTATTTTATACGTAGGACGACATCAGCGGCATTTTATCGGATCCCTCCGATGTTAGGTCATTTAACTGTGTTTTTTACACATGTTTAATAAAATTACAAGGATGAGATCCCTTGTTGGTTTTTGAACTGAAGCTCAAGAAATATATGATACAAACCTCTTTTCTAAGCCTTTATATAAGTATATGTATTTTTACGAATTTCTCGAATAAGAGAGTAAGCGGTATGGAGATATGTATTAATCGCACTAGTACTTTTTCAAACCATTAGGTAGTGAGGTGTATGAGGGTATTCCATCATGTAGCACATTTCTTGAATTTGTGGTACTAACTAACTGTTAATTTTATCACTCGAGTACCATGGCGGGTGAAATATGGAAGATGCGAGGGCATAAGCATTGTATGTATGAATATAAACAATAACAGTGCATGCGAGCTAGCACTTGCTTAAGTATGTTTGCTTACTACCCAATGTGAGGCAATTTTGAAGTTTCATAATTTTTGTAGGTAATGGAATACCTATTTTGCAAATTATATTAGTTATTTTTCAGATTAGTAACACTTGTTACTGACGTTTTTATATAATATATGTAGGTCTTGCAAATCCTGAGTCTACTTTGGTAGAAGGACAAATAAACGCTACACACACTTGAGCTTAACGCAATAATTTCTTTTCTTACTTTTATTTATATTTGATGTGTTTGACGTGTATTTATCAATGTCTTCCATTCTCATGATACTAGGCGGGTTGTTTCAATCTATTTTATCGATCGAGTCTTACCGACCAAGAATTTTAAACATGACTCGACTCGTCGTAATATTTCTAATTTGGTTCTTAGATGAACCGAAATCGAGGTGTTACAAAGGGTTATCGGATTGGCCGGCGGTGGCTCGTCGGTGTTAGAAAACGGCTTGAACGACAGTGGTGATAGTGGAAACTGGGTGTAAAAACTCTGTCACTGGTAGTGACTACGGCGATGCCGTTGGTTGTGAATGGTACGAATGGAAAGCCGGCCATGACACAATCATGGATGTGCCAGTCTGGTGGCCAAGGGCGAGGTGGAGTCTTGCCAGCAGTGAGGCCGAATTGGCGGTGGTACTAAGGGTGTAAATTCTGATATCATGGAAAATCTCTCCAAAAATAAGATGGTGAAGCTAGGGCTGATGTGGACGGTTCTGATCTTGCCATGTGCCACATGGCAAGATCTGAGCTGTCCACGTCAGCCCTGGCTTCACCACCTTATTTTCCCAAAGATTTTCCAGGATTTCAAAATTTACACCCATAGTGCCACCACCACTTCGGCTCACCGCCAGCAAGTCTTTGCCTCGCCTCCAACCACTGGACTGGCACACCCATGATTGTGATCGCCGCCAGCAATGCCGCCGTGGCAATTTTGCGTTCTTTCTAGCCTTTTTGGCCAGCCACTCGCCAGACTCCGCTGATCACCACCACTAGCACCTTTGCCTTGAAGCCCCCTTTCGATCCTAACTGGTGACAACCTAGCCTCAATGTTGTCAGCATTTTTTTATGACGGGCACAAACTGCCCGTTTGCCCGTGGTCATGTTTGCTTGCTTGCATTCACGTTCCCCTAATCTTGCCCGAGTGCGCCATTGCGAGCCACTATCCGTGTTCGTGTCCATCAGTCCAGACAAGCCTAGCCGACCCAACCTAGAGCTTTATTTAACCTAGACCAAGTTGACTTGGCCCAACTTGGTTCGGTTCAGCTTGGTTCAGTTTGGGTTAGCTCATTTTAAGCATGTTTTCTGCCGTTTCTCAACTGATTCTAGTAATTTGAGACTCCTTGTATTAGTTTAGATGCATATTCATATTATTTAGCATGTTTGGATGTTATGAGATTTTTTTATTAATTATTATATATATATGTATATATATTCATTCATGATTATTAATTTCTTATTATTTATATGCTTGTTGACTAGGATGAATGATTATGTGACTAATTATTGTTATAGATAATGTATTTATTCATAGATATTATTTTTGTTCATTTTTATCTTATTTTAATTAATTAATTAATTGACTATTAATTATTTTCTTACTCGTGTTATTATTTTTACATATCTAGTTGTATGTTCGTATATTTGATATTTGTATTAATATTCTTCATGAAAAATTAATATTAGTCATTTATTTATTTATTATTTATTATTGTTAATGATATATTTACTTATTAATATTAGTATTATTTATGTTTAATAAATTGTATTTATTTATTTATCTATTTGTTTGTTCGTGTGTATGCCATTATTAATTTGTATTTAATTATGTATAACTATGATATTATTATTATTCATGATTAATGACTATTAACTATTTATGTATTTATTATTTAATTATATATATGTATTAACCATGATATTTATTTTTGTTTATCGGTGTTTTCATGTAGTATAATTATATTATTATTTTATGATTAGACTATTATTTATGTTTATGTATTTATTATTCACCTAATCATCTGTGAGTGTATTTATTTGTTATTTATTATTATTATGTATCGATTTGTGTGCTGTATGTTAAGTTGTAAGTTTATTTAGCAATCTTCTTTATTATAATGTACTGATGATGTGAGCACACGCCTCGGGCGTGCATCATATAGAGAAATTAGTATTTTACTTAACAGTGGGTTTTGATGTAGGTTACGGAATCTAAGCTCGCAGTAGGTGTGTCGATGCGCTTGGAGCTTGGACCACAGGTCCATAGGACTCTACTTTTACTTAATCCCTGCTTGACTCCTTGTGTGCCGAGTTTAATCGTGTTTTAGACGTAGGACGACATCGTCAGCGTTTTATCAGATCCTTACGATATCAGGTCATTTAGCTATATTTTATACACATGTTTAATAAAACTACAAGGATAAGATCCCTAGTTGGTTTTTGAATTGAAGCTCAAGAAATATATGATACAAACCTCTTCCCTAAACCTATTATATACGTACGCATATTTTTACGGATTTCATGAATAAGAGAGTGAGCAGTATGGAGATATGTATAGACCACACAAGTACTCCTTCAAACCCAGAGGTAGTGCACTGTATGAGGGTACTCCGTAACGTTGCACATTTTCAAAATTTGTGGCACTAACTTAACCATTCATTTTGCCACTTGAGTACAATGGCCAGTGTAATATGGAGGATGTGAGGGCGTAACCATTGTACATATAAATATGAATATTAACCATACATGCGAGTCGACACTTGTTTAAGTATGTTTGCTTACCGCTCAGTGTGAGGCAATTCTAAAGTTTTATAAGTTTTCATGGGTAATGGAATACCCATTTGTTGGTTTGTGCTAGTTATTTTTTGGACCAATAACACTCGTTATTGAAGTTTTTCATATAATATGTGTAGGTTTTGAAAATCTTGAGTCGACTTTGGTGGGAGCACAGATAAACATTGCACACTTGAATTTAGCGCAGTTATTTACTTTTTTACTTTTATTTATATTCAATGTATTTTGACGCATGCGGGTTGTTTCGATCTATTTTGTTGATTGAGTCTTACTGACCAACAACTTTAAACATGACTTGACTCGATCGTAATATTTTTAATTTGGTTCTTACCGACCAACACACTTAGGAAGGGATTTGTATAATAGGCCTGAAGGCAACTTGCAGTAGATCTTAGTTCGAAAACAACTCAAAGGATCTCATCCTAAAGGGTTATTAATTTTAGAAATAAAATACGTCTAAATGTGTAAAACCCAATTTCGGATTAGAGTTTTACCCACTTGTAGTTTTGCTCATTTCAGGCCAGCTCGATTCTGTTCAAACAAGCTCGAGCTAGACCAATTTTCATTTATGAGTATGAGGCCCAAATGGCCATATCAACATATTATGGTAGCTGAATATGCCTGACATGCAGATGATAGCTTCAATTATATTACAGCAGAACATGAGTTTATCTGTGTACACGAGAGGTATATAGATTTTTTTATGGGTTAGCTAGGGTTTTAAGGCCTAGATCTAAGTCATTGCAGCTTTTAATATCCATTTGGGATTTTCAGGGTATATCATTTGCACGCATCATAGGCATTTTAGATCACCGGATTACCCTTTTGGGCCTAGCTTGACTTGAGTTGTAGATTTCCACCTAATTGAGTTCAGGGTTTCGAGGCCCATTCAACCTTATTGCATTGATTCCCACCTAGAGAGTCACTTTTAGTACAAGAGTCGGTTTTGAGCTTTCCATCCATATATACATATTGCATTATTGCATATACCCATAGGCAGGCCCCACTAGGTCATGAATTGTCAAACGTTCAGATCATGCGTAACAGCCCGATTTTGGGTCACCTAAGAACCGAATCAGAAATATTACGATTGAAACAAGTCATGTTTAAAGTTGTCAATTGGTACGACTTGATTGATGAAATAGATCGAAACAACCTTCCTGGTGTTATAAGAATGGAAGACATTATAAAATACACGTCAAAACACATCAAATATAAGTTAAAGTAAGAAAAGAAATAAATGTGGTATAACAACCCGTGCGAACCAGACCGGGTGTTACCTAAAATATAACTGATATAACAATAACATTCTAGAACATGATTCATAATACAACAAATAAGTCTAGCAGTTTATAACTCATAAAAAGAAATCATGTTCTGATAGCATATGACAATATATAAAATAACCGTCCCACAGTCTCGGACCGTTTCCCATAGCCACATTTATAACACAAGAAAAATAAAAGGAAGTCCAATTTATTATCAATTCACCATACCTAGGTTGGTAAAAGAAGCACCAACCACACTTCTATTCTTCAGTCCAAAGCTGCTCACCTGCGGAGGCAATTCCGCGTTAGTGATAAAACCACTAAGCTGCATAATTAAATGAAACAAGTCAATATAATCCCTATTATCGTTTCAAGAGACTTTTAGTTGTTATGAGCCTATGCCGAGCTCGTTATATGCTGGGAGGGGTGGCCACCCCATCCAGCTACCATCCCATGCATGCGCACACACGCTACGTGGCCCACGGCTTGTAGTTACCGATATTTGCCATTGACTCACCCTCTCGGTATCACAAGTGCATAATGAGCCTACTTGCGCCACTGCGCCCTGTCACCCCTTTCGGCCTGGGGGCAGGTATTCAATCTTTCAGGGGGTGCTGCCTTGCCGAATTGAGTCAGCCCCGGTTGCGTTCCAGCGCATGGTGGTCAGATACTCAAGTCGACCAAGACTCCCACATAGTAATTTTAAAGGTGTGGCCCCGTGTCGGACTGAGTCAATTCCTTGACCCCGATTGCGTTCCAGTGCATGGTGGTCGAATCTGGGCTCAGGCCGACCAGGGCTGCCAAGAAGGGAAAATACAACATTTCAAATAATTATACGGACCTGGATAGTTTGTAAGTGAACTCGCAGCTGTGACCAACGATCCTAATCTGAACGAGAACATAAAATTATACATAAGTATAATTTTATTCGAGTAGAAATGCATGCAACTAAATGACTAATATATATATCACTATTAAAATTCAACAATATTAAATATTAAATTATTCATGTGATATAACCATTTAAATCCTACTTTACATTTTAAATTAATTATCTAAATCATAATTCACACTTCACTAATGATAAAGTAATTATTAATTTATAAACAAGTATTTAATTATTATTATTAGTATATTTTCTTTTGAGATAATAATTACTTAACCACGATCTTGATGATTTAGTTTACGGTTATAATTTTTAATCGCTATCCTTATTCATAGCAATTTAATTAATTAAGTTGTACGATTAAATTATTTAAAATAATTTGTATTATCCTAATTCAAAGATATTACTAATACAATTATTTTAAATTATTCAACTCAATAAAGTTTCGAACTTTATTTATTTTCATTATGCTATTTAGGTTCAACGCTTGTGATTTTTACACGATTATAGTTTAATAACCCATTTTCTACCTTACTAACTTGTTATTAAAATAATCACTTTATTTACCTAATATTAAATTTAATATGGTAAAGGTAAAATCTTTATTTTATTAATTACTTATAATCCTCCGATTTAATTTAATCGCTTGTAGTACGCCGATTAATTATCGACCGTTTATCATTACCGTATTTATTATTACTCATGGCGTATTTCGTACAATAATTAATTAGTTTAGTAACTTTACCCATAACCCATTAAAATAATTATTTTTAAAGATTTATTACGAGTTAGTATTATTTTTTAACTCGAGTCGATATTGAGTCAACCCATATTTACAAAACTGCCATCTTCTTCTTCCCCAACGTCCTCTTCTCCAAACTCCATCCTTTCACCCAAAAACAAGACCTATCCTCCTTCTCCTAGCCTCAAGACCACTTCCTTCTTGTACCTTGCTCCAATTCAAAGGTTCAGCAACCTCAGGCCGGCCTCAAAACAGTAAGGATCAGCCACCTTTAGACGTTGCAGGGAGTATGGTTGTTCTCCCCACTTCTGCACACCGCCGCCATGAATTCCGGTGAGAAGGTGGTCTGTAGTGGCTTGTGCCGGTGGTAGGAACTGTTGTTATAGACCCTTGATGTTGTCAACGAAGAACAACCGGTGTCTACCCTCTGAATCTTCCATTACAGCGTCAATTTCAGGGGATTGCCATCACCTTCGTCGCCCTTGCAATTCCGCCCGCTGTAATTCTGCGCCACTCAGAAACTAGGGACACGACAAGCCATCCCTTCGACCCAGCAACCAGAGAGGTCATCGGGGTTGTGAGGGAATGCCTTGCAACTTGTTTACAGTCGCCCATCTTTGCCCAAATTCTTGCACTTGTCGGCCATGGCGAATTTCAGTTTCCAGTTTAGTTTTAGTTGTTTATTGTTGATTTTAGACTTTATTTCTCATGTTTATCAAGCTTATTATCAATTAAAAAGAATATGCATGCAAGAAAATTAAGAATAGGGAGATAGAAAGAATACCCAAACAAGGAAGAGCCCCAGTAAGGAAGAGGAGAACTAGGCGGCTAAGGTGAGGAAGACGCCTTACACCAAAAATGACATCCTCTTTCAAAATTATAAAAATGAAAATGATGGCTAGGGTATGTGAAAACACCCCTACACCCATATTTCATTTAACCGGATAAATAATAAAATATATTAACCGGGTAGAATTAACCAGGTAGAGAATATTAATAATTTTCCAATGTTCGGTCCTTCTTGGACCGTGTTTGGTCCTTCCCGGACCGCGTCAAATATATTATTATTATTATTATTATTATTATTATTATTATTATTATTATTATTATTATTATTATTATTATTATTATTATTCACAATCTTTACATGTGGTGAGCTCAATTGTGTGTAGCATTTATCTTTCCTTCCACCAAAGTCGAGTCAAGATTTGCAAGATCTACATATATTATATGAAAAATGTTAGTAACAAGTGTTACTTGTCAGAAAAGTAACTAATACAATCTGGCAAATGAGTATTCCATTACTCATGAAAACTTATGAAACCTCAAGATCTTTTCACATTGGGCAATAAGCAAACATACTTAAGCAAGTACCGGCCCACATGTATGGCTAATGTTCATATTCATACATACAACGCTTATGCCCTCACATCTTCCATATTCACCTGCCACAATACTCGAGTGGCAAAAAGAATAGTTAAGTTAGTGCCACAAATTCCAGAAATGTGTTGTGTACGTAGCAACTCATTACCTTAGGGTTTGAAGGAGTACTAGTGCAGTCCATACATATCTCCATACCGCTCACTCTCTTATTCGTGAAATCCATAAAAAAATGTGCATACTTATATAATAGGTTTAGAGAAGAGACTTATTTCATATATTTTTAGAGATTCACTTCAAAAACTAATAAGGATCTAATCCTTGTAGTTTTATTAAACATGTGTAGAAACAGGTCTAAATAACCCGATATTGGAGGGATTCATTAAAACTCAGCCGATGTCATCTTACGCCCAAAACTTGATTAAACTTTACATGCAAGGAGTCAAGCAGAGAGGAAGAGTCTTACGAACTTGTGGTCGAAGCTCTAACCGTATTTACACATCTACGGCAAGCTCGGATTTCGAAACCTACATCGGAACCCACTACTAAATAAAATACTAACTTCTCTATATGATGCATACTTGTGGTATGTGCTCCTATCATCAATACATCGTAATAAAGAAAATACTTCCAACAAACCTATAACTAAACATGTAGGTAAACACGAGTAAAATACAGGTAAATTTATACTATATAAACATATAATCATAAAATAATAATATAATTATAATATATAAATATACAGGGAAACAAGAGTAAATATCAACATATACTTGTGCTAGTAAATATATAAATAAATATATAATAATTCAATAAATAAATAAATAATACTCACTCATCATGAATATTAATAATATCATAGTCATACAATGCAGGAATACATAATTAAATACAAATAAATATTAACATACACACAATAAATAAATAAATAAATAAAATTTAGTAAACATAATAAGACTAATATTCATAAATAATAAATACTTAAGCATAAATAATATTCTAATCATAAAATAATAACATAATTATGTTATATAAATATACGGGTAAACACAAGTAAATATCAACATATACTCGTGTTAGTAAACATATAAATATATAAATATATATAATAATTTAATAAATATATAAATAAACAAAAATAAGTTAATACTCATTAATCAAGAATATTAATAATACAATAGTCATACAATACAAGAATACATAATTGAATATAAATAAAAATAATATACACATAACAAACAAATTAATTAATTAATTAATATATAAATATATACAATTTAGTAAACATAATAAGAATAATATTTATAAGTAAATATAATATTAATAATAAGATATAATCGTGTAAACATTCATCATATATGATAAACATATAAATAAAAATAAATAAACAAATAAATAAAACAATAAATTAAAAAATGATCATATCATCAAATCATGCTAAATCATGTGAATATGCATCGCAACTAACATAGAGCTTCTCCAATATCCAAAAACGGTGTAAAAATGGATGAAAGCAGTCTGAAAATGAGTTGAATCAAATTGAATTAAGTGGGTTGTACCAACCTGATTTGGGTTAACTGGAAAATGGGCTGGGTTGGCTGGGCGGACATGATGGACATGGACTCAGGGACGGCCAAGTGAACTCAGGCATGACCAAGTGGACTCGGGCATGACCAGGCAGACACCAACGCTGGCAGCAGAGCACAGACGCAAACACGGCAAACTAGCCTGACCACGAAGCAGGTGCACATCGTCGGAAAATGCCGATGACGGCAGAGCTGGGGTCGCCGCCTATCAGGATTGATGGGGGCATCAAGGCGAAGGAGTCCAGCCACTGGCTGGCCAAAAATGGCCAAGAAGTGGTGGTATTGCCGCCATGTGCAGTGATGTCGCCAGCAGTGATCGCAGACGTGGTGGTGGTTGTGGCTTGCCTCAAAATGGAGATGTAGGCAAGATGAATCTGTGTGGGTGGTTGGCTCGGCTGGAGGTAGCTCCTAGCGCCTGAAAATGGATCGAACAGGTGGCGGCGGCGACAGAAATCAACTGGAAACACATAGTCCCCGGCGGCCACTATGGTGGCACTGGTGGCAAAGGTGGGTTCAGACAGATAGCCGACAGCGAGGTCATCACGGCCATACCAATCCGGTGGTCAGAAGGGCGAAGTCTTGTTGGCGGTGAGCAAAAGTGGTGGCGGTGCTAGGGGTGTAACTTTAAAAATTCAATGGAAATGATTGAAATATAAATGGGAGAAAACTACGGTTTGCGTGGACGGCTTAGATCTTGCCACGTGGCATAATCCGAACATTCGACAACTAGTGGCCTAGTGGGGCCTACCTATGGCTATATGCACTATACCTACTAACAAAAAGCTCAAATCAAACCATCTAAAGTCAAAACTGACTCGAGTCCTAAAAGTAACTCTATAGGTAGGAATTAAAGTAAGAAGGTTAAATGAGCATCGAACCATGAACTCAATCAAGTTGGGCCCATAGGGGTAGAAGCAAGTGATTCGAAATTCGTATGCTATGTGTAAATGAAATACCTGGAAAATCCCAAATGGATACTAAACTCTGTAATAGTAAACCTCATAAAAATCATATTTAAACCACGTGTATACACTAACAACTCATACTCAATTGTACAATAACTAAAACTATCATATACATGTCAGGCATAGTAAACCTCGATAACATGCTCATATGGCCATCTAGGCCCCATACTCATATTCTTAAAATTATTTTGGCTTGAGCTCGCTCATACCGACTCGAGAATGGCCCGAACTGGGCAAACTACAAGCTGGTAAAACCCTTACCCGAAGTTGGGGTTTTACATCATGCCACATGGCAAGATCAAAGCTGTCCATGTCAACCCTAGCTTTACCAAATTATTTTTCATTGATTTCGCATGATTTTAGATGATTTCCATCCCTAGCCCCGCTGCCGCTTCGGTTCACCGCGGGCAAGTCTCCGGCCCTCCCCCAGCCACTTGATCGGAACCCCCAAGACTACCTTGTGACTGGCTTTCGATCCATACCCGGCACCGACACCAACACTGCTGAAATAGCCATCGGAGACAATGCTTTTATTACCTATTTTGGGCCATTTTTTGGCACCGGCGAGCCACTTCCAATGACTAACTACAGTGGTCGCAATCGTCACTGATAACGTCACCGTACTTGGCAGCAATTCCGCCCACTTTCCGGCCATTTTCTAACTAGTCGCCATCGGACCTTGCCAATTGTCACCACCAGCACCTCCGCTTTGATGCCCTTTGTCGATCGCGACTAGCGCCATCCTCCGCCACATCAACGTCTGCATTCTCCGGTGACGGGCCCGTGTCTACCTGCCCCTGTTTGTGTCCACCAGCCCGAGTCTTGTTCACCCATTTGCCTCCCCCTACTTGCCCATGTCTATGTCTCCATCCAACAGTGCAAACCAACCCGGTCAACCTAGTCCACCAATTTATCTAACCCAAACCTAGTTATCTCGGCCAACCCTGTTTGGTAAGTCAATTAACCAAGTTCACCTCATTTTCAGCTCATTTTAAGTCGTTTTTCAACGGTTTTTGGTAATTAGAGAACCCATACATTAGTTTAGGTATATATTCACATTATTTAGCATATTTTGATGTAATTTATTTTATTTTATTTATTTATTTATTCATTCATTATTGTTTATTTCTTTTTATTTATATGTTTGTCGTATATGATAAATGCTTATATGATTGTTTATTATTATTATTGATTTCCCATGATTTTATTGATATATTTGTTCATTGGGTGTGTGCTATTATTTATTTATATTTAATTATGTATTTAATATTGGATAACTATGATATTATTATTATTCATGATTATGTATTTATTTATTTATCGTGTAACATACTGATTTCGGGTCACCTAAGAACAGAATCAGAAATATTACGATCGAGTCGAGTCATGTTTAAAATTTTTGGTATGTAAGATTCAATTGATAAAATAGATCCAAACCCGTATAGGGTCATCAGAATGGAAGACATTGTCAAATATACATCAAAATACATTAAATATAAATAAAAGTAAGAAAGAAATAATTCTGATGAGCTCAAGTGTGTGTAGGGTTTATCTGTCCTCCCACCAAAGTCAACTCAAAATTTTAAGCCTAACATATATAATATGAAAAATGTCAATAACGACTGTTAATGGTCCGAAAATAACTAGTACAAACTGGCAAATGGCTATTCCATTGCCTACAAAAACTTAACTTCATAATTACCTCACACTGAGCGGTAAGCAAACATGCTTAAACAAGTGACAGCTCGCATACACAGCTCATAATCATATTCATACATACAACGCATATGCCCTCACTATAAAATTACAGTTTCAGCTTAGGGTTTTACCCGATTTTAGTTTTGTCCAGTTCAGGCAGTCTCGAATTGATTCGAGCGAGCTCGAGCCAAAACAGTTTAAGAATATGAGTATGAGGCCGAGATAGCCATATGAGTATATTATGGAGGTTGAGTATATACGACATGCATATAATAGTTTCAGTTATGATACAGTAGAGCATGAGTTATTAGTGTATATGCGAGGTATACATATGATTTTTTAGAGATAGCCAGGATTTTAGTCCTAAATCTAGGCCGAAGCAGCGTTTAGTATTCGTTTGGATTTTCCAGGTATTTCATTTCCATACAGTATAAGAATTTTCAATCACTAGATTGTGCCCCTGTGGGCCCATTTTGATTAAGTTTATGGTTCAAGGCCTATTTAACTTTCTTGCCTTAATTCCCACCTATAGAGTTACTTTTAGGACTCGAGTTAGTTTCGACTATGGACGGTCTTGATCCATGCTTTCCATCCATATATATATTGCATATATCCATAGGTGGGCCCACTAGGCAACAAGTTGTCAAGTTCCAGATCATGCCACGTGGGAAGATCTAGGCTATCCTCTTAACCCTATCTACCACTCAATTATTTTTTAGAGATTTTCCATGATTTTCAAACTTTTACACTAATATTGATGCCACCACTTTGGCTCCCCGCCAGCTAGACCCCAATCCTCCTCTGACCACTAGATTGGTATGGTCGTGACTACCGCGCGACTGGCTATCGGTCCGTACAAACCGTCACCATCGGCGCCGCCGAAGTCACCGTCAGTGATCGAGTTTTTTTATCACTATTCATCATCGCCGCCACCACCATTTGGGTCTTTTTCCAACGCCGGCGAAGCACCTTCGGCTTATCTGACCAGCCAATCAATTTCCCCTTGCCAAGATCATCCCTTTGAGACTAATATCGATCTATGTTGTGGCCACAATCGCCGCCAACAACATCGCCGCTCCCCATGGCGATACCATTTCTTTCTGGCCAGCCAGTGGTCGATCTCTGCCGACCGTCACCATCACGTTCCCTGTCCTCCCCTCTTTCGATCATGACCAATGGCAGCCTCCGTCGCACCGCCTTTGGCATTCTCCGGCGACGGGCACCGCCACCCCCTTTGTTGGCCCGTTTACCCACCTGGCTGCAACAGCGTCCGCCAACTGCGACCACATCCGCCAACTACGATCACATCTGCCAGCCCGCAACCGTGTCCTCCTAGTCATGCCCAAGTTGGCCAGCCCATGTCCATGTTCGTGTCCATCAGCCTAGCCAACCCAGCCCATTTTCCAGTTAACCCAACTGGGTTGGTTCATCCTATTCAGTTAGGTTCGGTTCACCTCATTTTCGGATCGTTTTCGTCAGTTCTTTCACCGTTTTTGGTAATTTGAGAATTTATACATTAGTTTATGTGCATATTCACATGATTTATCATGATTGGATGTTATGATGATTTTTATTTATTTATTGTTTTATTTAATTATTTGATTAGTTATTTATTCATTATTATTTATTTATTTTTATTTATATGTTTATCATATATGATGAATGTTTACATGATTATTTGTTATTATTAATATTATATATATTTATTAATATTAGCCTTATTATGTTTATTAAATTGTATATTTGTTTATTTTTTCTTTATATATTTATTTATCTATTTGTATGTTCTTGTGTATGTTATTATTTATTTGTATTTAATTATGCATTTTTATATTGTATAACTATGATATATATTATTATTCATGTTAATGAATATTAACTACTTATTTATTTATTTATTGAATTATTATTTAATTATTTAATTATTTATGTGTTTACTAACATGAGTATATATGATATTTACTTGTGTTTGCCAGTATATTTATATAATGTAATTATGTTATTATTTTATAATTATGGTATTATTTAAGTTCATATATTTATTATTTACCTAATTATCTATGTGTATATTTATTTATTTATTTATTTAATATTAGTATGGATTGATTTGTGTTTAGTTATAGGTTTGTTAGCATTTTTTCTTTATTAAGATGTATTGATGATATGAGGACACATTACAATCATGCATCATATAGAGATGTTATTATTTTACTTAGTAGTGGGTTGCAATGTAGGTTTCGGAGTTCGAACTCGCCTGTAGATGTGTTGATACACATGGAGATTGGACCACAGGTCTGTAGTACTCTCCCTCTCTACTTGACTCCTTGCGTATTGAGTTTAATCGTGTTTTATACGTAGGAGGGCATTGGCGGTGCTTTATTTCATGCCTCTGATGTTGGGGCATTTAGCTGTGTTTTCTACTCATGTTTAATAAAACTAAAAGGATGAGATCCCTTGTTCGTTTTTGAAGTTAAGCTCTAGAAATGTTTGATAAAAGCCTCTTCCCTATGCTAATTATATAAGTATGCGCATTTTTACGGATTTCACGAATAAGATAATGAGTGGTATAGAGATATGTATGGATCGCACTAGTACTCCTTCAAACCCTGAGGTAGTGCGGTGTATGAGGGTATGTGTAATGGAGCGCATTTCCAGAATTTGTACACTAACTTAACTGTTCTTTTTGCCACTTGAGTACCGTGGTGGGTGATATGGAAGATGTGAGGGCATAAGTGTTGTATGTATGAATATGATTATGAGCTGTGCATATGAGCCGACACTTGCTTAAGTATGTTTGCTTACCACCCAGTGTGAGACAATCTTGATGTTTCATAAGTTTTCGTGGGTAATAGAATACCCATTTGCTAGTTTGTATTAGTTATTTTTCAAACTATTAACATTCGTAAGTGAAATTTTCAGACTAGTAACATTCAAAAAAATGCACACTTATATAATAGGCTTAGGGAAGAGGCTTGTATCATAAATTTCTTGAGCTTAAGTTCGAAAACCAAAAAGTGATTTCATCCTTGCAGTTTTATTAAATATGTGTAGAAAACACGACTAAATGGCTCGACAACGGAGGGATCTGATAAAACACTGCTGAGGCTGCCTATGTATAAAATACAATCAAACTCAACAAGCAAGGAGTCAAGCAAAGAGGGAGAGTCCTACGGACCTGTGGTCCAAGCTCCAAGCGTATCCTACACTACTACGACAAGCTTGGACTCCGAAACCTATATGAGAACCTACTACTAAGTAAAATACGAACATCTTTATATAATGCATGCTCGTGGTGTGTGCTCATATCATAAATACATCCTAATAAAGAAAACTGTGCTAACAAAAATATAACTAAACATGTGGCACAAAATTCGAGACAAAATAATAATAAATAAATAAATAACACATGAGAATGCACTCATAGATAATCAAATAAATAATAAATATATAAACAAGAATAATACTCTAATCATAAAATAATAATATAATTATACTATATAAATGTACGAGTAAACACGAGTAAATATCAACATATACTCGTGTTAGTAAACATATATAGTATATATATATATATATAGATAATAATTTAATAAATATATAAATAAACAAACAATTAGTTAATACTCATTAATCATTAATATTAATAATACCATAGTCAAACAATACAAGAATACATAATTGAATACAAATAAATAATAACATACACATAACAAACAAATAAATAAATTAATTAATATATAAATATAAAATATATAAATAAATATATATAATTAATTTATTAAATATAATAAGTCTATTATTTATTAGTAAATATAATATTATTAATAACAAATAATCATGAAACATTCATCATATATGATAAACATATAAATAAAAATAAATAAATATTAATGAATAGATAAATAAATAAATAAATAAACAAAGAAAAATAGTCATCGTATCCCGTCATGTTAAATCACATGAATATAAAATACAAATGACATAAAGGATCTCGAATTACCGAAAACAGTGCAAAAACTGATAAAAACAGTTCGAAAAAGAGCTGAATCGAACCAAATTGAGCTAAACCAGACCAAATGGAATATGCTGAACCAACCCAGTCTGGGTGAACTTAGACGGAGAGGACATGAATTGGACTGGCGGACTCAGACATGGGCTGGATTGGTAGACTTGGACTAGCAAACATGAACTGGACTCACGGGCGGACTTGGACATGGACTGGGTGGACATGGGCTAGCGGACTCTAACGTGTGCGGCAATGTCACTAGTAGTGATCGTGGCCACAACGAAGGTTGGTGTCGGTCTCAAATGGAAGATCTTAGCAAGATGAAGCTTTTGGAATAGTCGACTTCCCCGAAGGACAGTCGCCGATGTCAGAAATGCTCCGAACGGGTGGCAGATGTAACACCCCAATCCGGTTTACTCTCAACCCAGACCGGAAGTGTTACAACAGATCGAACTACTCGTAACTGATTAATTTGGTTAACCCAAAACCTAACGGCTACTATATAACCCTCTTGACATCTAAAAATGGAACACGCCGCTAATGCGGAAACAATATATGAATGAGATGCAAAACCCTATCAAGATACTACGTGAATGTTATGATGATAGCCACACACAAAATAATTAAAATAACAACAAAATTCCTAAAAATTCTGGAATAAGACGGATAGAGTCTCCCCTAAAAGTGCAATAAGGGGACAACCTGTTAAAAACACGGCACATTATAGGGTATATATATAAAACCATAATTTACATTACAATAGGGTTCCAAAACCTCCACACATTTTGTAATCGACGTCCCATCCACCTACAATTTCATACTCAGCTCATTTGGTTCCTTTTCATTTCAGCATAGCACATCATTAGAGTTTTTCTCAAAATATTTCCAATCATTTCTAAAACAAGGCATACAAGCCTCACAAACACATGCATATATACACACCAATATGTAAATCCACGACAACAACCAATCACATCACATCTTACGCAAAAGTCGGCGTTGCGCCAGGTATGTGTGTGCAATGCAAACGCTAGTCCTTCGTCAAAGCTGGCATACTCCATTCATCTTCCTCACCTACACATATAGTAAGAAAATGTCAGCAACGGGTGTCACTAGTCCGGAAATAACTAATATCAAATTGGAACATGAGAACAAACTCTCATGGAAAGCAAACAATCATATATCTTCCTCAAGAACTCTCATAAGGGCAACTACAGAGGAGCCGTTGAGCAGCTGACTCAACAGCATCCCGATCTATCTGGTACTGTGCTGCTCTCGGCACTTCTTTTTCAGTACTTCACGTAAAACTTTTATCCTAAGCCCTCTCCGAACCTCCATATTACTCCTAGCCTTGAGCACGTAGGCCGAGTACTCTCAGGCATGCGCCTTTAGTACCCTTTGAACCACAAGTCTGGACATGCGTTGTACTTAACAGTACCCGTAAACCTCTACGTTCTCCGGGTGTGAGGAGCTCAAACGCAGAGTTGTCAGGATCCCTCGGGAATGGAATAGGCCGCTCACTAATCCAGAGCCCGCTTTGACTGGCACGGCATCCGCTCATGGTACGTGCAAGTCGATTCATCTTCTCTTGTCTCACTGAAAACTCGATAAAACTATTTATAGGGCTGGGTCGGGATTTATTATAATAGGCCCGAAGGCAACTTGAGGTGGATCTTATTTTCGAAAACAAGCTCGAGGGATCTCATCCTCAAGGGTTATTAATTCCGAAAACAATCGACCAGATGACCCGTGTTAGGTGGGGTCTGATAAATCATCCACCTGACACGTCCTACGATCAATAAATCAAATCACCGATAGAGTAGAGCGATAAAACCTGAGAAGCGTGTCCTAACGGACCTGTCAGAAGCTCCAAGCGCAGTCTCATGCCTAGACGGCGAGCTCCTGCAACGAACCTACATGAACATAACTATTTACTAATGCCCATACATATATGATGCACGCCTATATAACTAATATATCCACATGCATACATGAATCTAATCAAACATGACAATCATCTCAACAATCACACTAAATCTCTAATTGTCAAGCAAGTTAATAATTTTATGATTTCATACGTTACTTATTACCTAGCACTTTTAATTCCAATTTCAAAACATACCTATTCTAATTTGGTGACAATGGTTTAATCAATTTAATCCGTTTAACTTAATACTAGCATGCAAAACCTAAATCATGCAAATTCATAAATTAACTAGCTAACACACATTTAATTAACTATTCAGTGGTTTACTAACAATTTCATTAGTGAGCATTTACATCACACAACACAATCTACGCTAATCATAACATGTTTATCATAATTCACGATTAATTAAACTAAAATCATGAAGTTAATAAAATTAATTCCAATATGCTACCATGACCACAACATGCATATAATAATACTAAAAAGAAGGAAAAACCACCTCACGATTCTGCACTGAAATCGGTGCCGACGGACGAAGGCAGTGAAGGCGAGCCGGCGGTTTTCCGGCGACTGCACCGGCAAGGCAACCGAAGGCATGGGTTAGCACCGTCTTGGTGAACTCAACCCAATGGTGGTGATGACAAGTGCAGCCGCAGCAACGGTGGCCACCGACGCCGGCATCAAGTTCGGTAGGGCAGTCGGTCGCTCCGATCAGACCCACGACCGGCCTCGACGGTGGTGCTAGGTAAGGGGAAAGGTAGGGGAAGTTGAGGGAAGAGCTTCGACGTCACGGCGGCGATTTCTGGCTTTGCGACGGTTGGACGGTGGCCGGGCGTGGATGAAGCGAGCAAGGCTATGGCACGGTCGGCGTAGGACGGCATCGGCAGCGGTGGCGACAACCTCAAGGGCGGTGGTGATGAAGACGTTGGGGTTTGGGGGAGGGAGATGAGAAATATAGGACCGGCAAACTTGTAAATAGAACTTGACTCGACACCGGCTCGAGTTAAGAATAATAACTAACTCGGAATAAATCCCAGAAAAATTGGGAAAAATCCCATAAAATCAAACAAAACAACACAACATCCAAATGACATGCCGTATAACTAATAACCCACCCGAATACCATCTAACGCATCCTAATGCGTTATTTGACCTAAACTAACTCTACGGTCACAATATGAAAAAAATAAAATCCTCAACTGTATACTCTCATATCTACTGATAACTCAGTTTGCTGATACGTATCTGACGCTATCATCGATACTTGGGTATACATGAACCCTCATAGCACGTGCACATGGTCCGCCTTGGCCCCGCACACGTGTTCTGAAAGCTGAACCGACTCGAACCACGGTCAAACTGACCGGCTAACAACTATAAAATCCTAACTCGAGTCACGGGTTTTACCGATGTTGATCGTGGGTATAGACTAATAGCCGGCCATGAGGCGGTCATGCAGGTGCCAATTTGGTGGCCGAGGGAGAGTCGGAGGCTCGCCTACTGCGAGTGGAAATGGTGGCTGCACTAAGAGTGACAGTGAAAATGGGAGAAAAACAATCGAAAATCATTGCGTGAAGCCATAAGGCTGAGTCGGTGGCCCTGATCATGCCACATGGCACAATCTAGACATTTGACAACTTGTGGCCTAGTGGGACCCACCTACAGGTGTATGCAATATCTATATGGACAGAAAGTTCAAATCGAGTCCTTCTAAAGTCAACACTAACTCGAATCCTCAAAGTGACTCTATGGGCAGGAATCTAGGCAAGAAGGGCAAATGAGCCTCGAAACTGTAAACACAATGAAGCTGGGCCCACAGGGGCACAATCCGATAATCCGAATCCCTATGATACATGCAATGAGATATCCTGAAATCCCAAATGGATCATAAGTGCTGCAATGGCCTACATCTATGCTTAATATACTGGCTAACTTATAAAAATCATATGTATACCTCGTGCATACAATGATAACTCATGCCCTACTGTATCATAACTGAAACTATCATATGCATGTTGAGCATACTCAGCCTCCATAACATGCGCATATGGCCATTTGAGCCTCTTACTTATATTCTTAAAATTGTTCTAGCTCGAGCTCGCTCAAACTACCTCGAGATGGGTCTAAACCTTGCAACTACAAGCGGGTAAAACCTTTACCCGAAGTTAGCGTTTTTCAAATCAAATAATTATGTATTTATTTATTTATTTATTTATATCTTTTACTAACACAAGTATATATGATATTTACTCATTTTAGCTGTGTACTTATATAGTATAATGATATTATTATTTTATAATTAGAGTATTATTTATTATTTGCTTATTTGTTGTTGTCTTTATTATGTCTCGATTTGCATGCTGAATTTTTAGTTGTAGGTTTATTTATTATTATCTTCTTTATTAGGATGTATTGATGATGTGAGCTCACACTACGAGCATGCATCATATAAAGATATTAGTATTTTAATTAGCAGTGGGTTTCAATGCAGGTTTTTGAGTCCGAGCTTGCCATAGATGAGATGTCACGCTAGAGATTGGACCATAGGTTTGTGAGGACTCTTCTTAGTTTTTATAGCTACGTTTTATTGTTGATTTGATTTCTAGATGTAGGACAAGTTAAGTGGCTATTTAATCGAACCCCACTTAACATGGGTCATCTAGACATATTTTACTTCCTGGATTAATAACCCTCGAGGATGAGATCCCTCAAGTTGTTACCGAGCTAAGAGCCACCGTAAGTTACCTTCAAGCCTATTATATAAATCCCTTCTGAGGCCTATGTATGATTTTTTCGAGTTTTCAATGGGACGAGAGATGGTGAAATTTACTCAAGTGCTATGCGAGTGGGCATGTGCCAGTCAAAGCGGGCTCTAAATTGATGAGTGGCTTATTCTATTCTGAAGGGATCCTGATAATTCCACCTTTGAGTTCCTCAAACCTGGAGAAGTGTAAAGGATCACGGTGCTGTAATGCAACGCATGCCTAGACTTGTGGTTTCAAAGGTTATTGAAAGAGCATGCCTAATATTTCTCGACCACTATGCTTAGGGCCGAGAGTGATATGAATGATGTATAGGGCTAAAGGTAAAAGGAAAATAAATTCCCACGCAATGATAGTTTTAAAAGTTGTCGAGGCATGAGATGAGTCAGAATGGGACATTATCAAGCCGAGGCCGACAACTCCTAATTAGTGCCCTTATAAGAGATTCTATGAAGAAGTATATAAATAATTTTATTTTACACAAGGGTCAGCTCTCATGTACTAGTTTGACTATTAATTATTTGTAAATCGGTAACAGTCATTATTAACATTTTTCCTATTACATATGTAGGTCTTGTAATCCTCAGTTGGCATTGGTGGGAGGAAAGATAAACGCTACACACACTTGAGAGCTCAATGTAGCTATTTTCTTTCATGTTTTTATTTATATTTGATGAGTATTCACTCATTATTTAGCAATGTCTTTCATTCTCTTGACACCAAGCGGGTATTTTCGATTATATTATTTATCGAGTCTTATAGACTAGCAGCTTTAAACATGACTCGACTCTATCATATCATTCCTAATTCGGTTCTTAGATGAACCGAAATTGGGGTGTTACAAAATGACACGTGTTAGTAGTATCTAATAAAACAACCACTTAACACGTCATGTGATCTAGAAATCAAATTAACAATAAAATATAGCGATAAAAACTAAGAAGAGTCCTAACAAACCTATGGTCCATGCTTCAAGTGTGACGTCTGATCTACGACGGGGTCAGACTCCAAAACCTATATCAAAACCAACTACTAAGTAAAATATTATTATTTTTATATGATGCATGCTCGTGGTCTGTGCTCACATCATCAACACATCCTACTAAAGAAAACAATGCTAAATAAACCTACAATTTAACATCCAACACGTAAATTGAGACATAGTAAAGAAATGACTAATAAATAAATAAATAGAACAATACCTACAAATAAATAATACTCTAATCATGAAATAATAATATCATTATGCTATATAAATATATGGCTAAACACGAATAAATATCATATACACTCATGTTAGTAAATATAAAAATATTAAATAAATAAATACTTAATCATTCAATAAATAAAAAAGTATTATTTCATATTAATTAATTATGAATAATAATAACATCTTACCTATCCAATACGGTATGCATAATTAAATACAATTAAATAATAACATACATGCAAAGAACAAATAGATAAATAAATAAATATATGAAATTTATAGCATAAATAAGACTATTATTAATGAGTAAGCATATCTTTAATTATAACAAATAATCATGTAAACATTCATCATATACGATAAACATATAAATAAAAATAAACAAACGATAATGAATAAATAAATAGAAAATAATAAATAAATATATAAATAATACTTATACTTTCAAAATATGTTAAATAGTGTGAATATACATTTAAACAAATGTATGGGGTCTCGAATTACTGAAAACCGTTGAAAAATAGCCAAAAACAAGTTGAAAATGAGCTAAATAGGGTCAAATGGGCTGAACCGAACCAAGTTGGGGGGAGTCAACTTAGTCTGGGTTAGTTGGAAAGGTGGGCTGGGTTGGCTGGGTAGTCACAAGCAAGGATGCAGGCAAGACGGCAGGTGAACAGGCTTCGAGCTGGCGGACGTGAACACAAGCAGGTAGATGCGAACGCCAGCAAACAGGTCTAATAGGCCAGGCGATGCCCTTTGCTGAAAAAGGCCAATGGTGGTACGGCAGAGGCTACCGCCGATCGTGATCGACAGAGGGGAGGATGGAGAAGGTGCTAGTGGTGACGACCAAAAAAGTTTGGTCGCTGGTTGACCAAAAATGCCCAGAAAGCAACAAAATTGCAGACTAGTGAGGTGCCGCCGCCGATGGTAATTGCGGCCACAGCAGTGGCTGGGGTTAGTCTCACAAGATGAACCTATTTAGGCAGTTGGCCTCACCAGAGGTGGCTCACCGGTGCCGGGAAATGGCCAGAAAGTGTACAGCATCGGTGGATATTGACAATAAAAATGTCATCTGTCGGTGGCTGCTCCAATGACGCCGGTGGTGGTGACTGGTATGGGACGATAGACTACCGCGATGTGACCAAGATCCTACTAGTCCAGAGACCGGACGTGGATTGGAGACTCGCCGGCGGTGGTTTAAAGTGACAGTAGCACAAGGGTGCTACAATGTAAAATGCTTGGAAAAACCAAGCTTTTGGTTTTATTTTTAAAAAACGGTCCAGATTTTGCCATGTGGTGTGATCTAAACCATTAGGCAACTCGTGGGCATAGTGGGGCTGCCCACCTATGGGTATATGCAATATATATATATATATATATTGTAACACCCCAATTTTGGTTCACCTAAAAACCGATTCAGAAATGTTACAATCGAGTCAAGTCATGCTTATAATTGTCAGTTGGTACAACTCGATCAATGAAAAAGATCGAAATAGCTTTCTTAGTGTCATGAGAATAGAAGCCAATATTAAATATGCGTCAAAATACATCGAATATAAAAGTAGGAAAGTAAATAACTTAGTTGAGCCCAAATGTGTGTAACATTTATCTGCCCTCCCCCAAAGTCGACTCAGGATTTACAAGACCTATATATATTATATTAAAACGCCAGTAAGGAATGTTACCCACGGATACTTATGAAACTTTAGAATTGCCTCACACTGGGCAGTAAGCAAACATACTTAAACAAATGTCAGCTTGCATGCATAGCTAATATTCATATTCATACATACAACGCTTACGCCCTCACATCCTCTATATTACACCCACCACGGTACTCGAGTGGCAAAAAAAATGGTTAAGTTAGTGCCAAAAATTCTGGAAATGTGCTACATTACATAGTACCCTCATACACCGCACTACCTCAGGGTTTGATGGAGTACAGTGTGGTCCATACATATCTTAATACCACTCATTCTCTTATTTGTGAATCCGTAAAAAAAAGTGTGTGCTTATATAATAAGTTTAGGTAAGAGGCTTGTATAATATAGTTGTTGAGCTTCCGTTCAAAAACCAACACGAGAACTCATCTTTATAGTTTTATTAAACTTATATAGAAAACATAACTAAATAGCCCAACATCGGAAGGATCCGATAAATGTCGTTGATGTCGTCTTACGTCTAAAACAAGGTTAAACTCGACATGCGGGCAGTCAAGTAGAGAGGGATAGTCCTACGGACCTATGGTCCAAGCTCCAAGCATTTTTTCACATATACAGTGAGCTCGGACTCCAAAACCCACATCAAAACCCACTACTAAGTAAAATACTAACATATCTATATGATACATGTTTGTGGTGTGTACTCATATTATCAAAACATCCTAATAAAGAAAACAGTGTTAACAAATCTATAACTAAACATGTGGCACGAAAATTTAGACATAATAATAATAATGAATAATAAATTAATAAATAAACAATAAAATACACTCATAGATAATTAGATAAATAATAACTATATAAACATGATCAATACTATAATCATAAAATAATAATATATTTATACTATATAAATATGCGAGTTAACAGAAATAAATATCAATATATACTCGTGTTAGTGTATATATATATAAAATTTAGTAAACATAATAAGACTAATATTTATAAGTAAATATAATATTAATAATAACAATTAATCAAGTAAACATTCATTATACATGATAAACATATAAATAAAAATAAATAAATAAACAAAGAAAAATACTCATAACATCTAATCATGCTAAATCACATGAATATGCATCACAACTAATATAAAGGTTCTCAAATTATCAAAAAGTGTGCAAGAACATACGAAAATGGAATGAACCGGACCAAACCGAGCTAAACCAGACCGAGTTGGGCCGAGCGAGACTGAATTGGGCTGAGCCAACTTGGTATGGATTAAATAAACTACTGGGCTCAGTCGGCTGGGCTAGTTTGGAGTGATGGACACAAACACGAACACGGCTGACAGACTCTAGTGGGCTCACTGCCAATTGAGATTGACAGGGGCGTCAAGGCGGAGGTGTTGGTGGTGACAATTGGAGGAGTCTAATTGGTGGCTGGTCAAAAATCGGCGTGGAAGGGGAGGTGTCGCCGCCGGGTGTGGCGACGTCGTATGCGGTGATCACGGCCACGGCAGAGGTCATGGGTGGTCTCAAAATGTAGATCTCAGAAAGATGAAACTTTTGGGGTAGTCAGCTTCACTAGAGGATAGTCACCGGCGTTGGAAAATTGCTCGAAAGGGTGGCGGCGGCTGCAAAAATTCACAGCAAGAACGCCTTTGCAAGCGGCGACTACAGTGGCACCGGTGTGGATCGTGGGTAGGGACTAATATCTAGCCACGAGGTGGTCATGGTCGTACTGATCTGGTAGCCGGGGGCAAGGCAGACACTCGCTGGAGCGAGCCTAAGTGGCAGCAATGATATGGGTGTAAAGCTCTGAAATGTGGGACATCTCAGGAGATCAAAAGAACACTAGGTTTGAGTGAACTATTCAGATTTTGCCATGTGGCACGATTTGAGTGTCGACAACTCAGTGGCCCAATGGGGCACACCTATGGGTATGTATAATATACATATCGGCAAAAAGCTCAGATTGAGGCTATCCAAAGTCAAAATTGACTCAATTCGTAAAAGTGATTCTAGATACGGGATTCGAGGAATGAAGGCTAAATGGGCCTCGAACCCTAAACTAAATCAAGTTGGGCCCATATGGGCACAATCTATATACGGAATTCATATCTATAAAATCCAATACTAAATGCTTAAATCCCTAGCTATAGCACCCCAATTTCGGTTCACATAAGAACTGAATCAAAAATGTTACGATTTAGTCTAGTCATATTTAAAATTGTCAGTCAGTAATATTGTTCGATAAAATAAATCAAAAAACCCACATTGTCAAATATACATCAAAACATATCAAATATAAATAAAAGTAAGAAAGAAATAATTCTGTCCAACTTAAGTGTGTGTAGCGTTTATCTATTCTCCCACCAAAGTCGACTCACGATTTTAAGACCTACATATATAAGATGAAAAACATCATTAACGAATGTTACTAATCTAAAAAATAACTATTACAAACTGGCAAATAAGTATTCCATTTCCCACGAAAACTAATGAAACTTCACGATTGCCTCCCAATAGCGAGCAAGCAAATATACTTAAGTAAGTGTCGGCTCGCATGAACGGTTAATGTTCATATTCATACATACAACGCTTACGCCCTTACATTTTCCATATCACCCGCCATGGTACTCGAGTGGCAAAAGGAACAGTTAAGTTAGAGCTACAAATTCATGAAATGTGTTGCGTTATACAATACACTCATACACTGCACTACCTCAGGGTTTGAAGGAGTACTAGTGTTGTCCATAAAGATCTTTGTACCACTCATTCTCTTTTTCATGAAATCTATAAAAATGCCCGTACATATATAATAAGCTTAGGGAAGAGGCTTGTATCATAAATTTCTAGAGCTTAAGTTTGGAAACCAGCAGGGGATTTCAACCTTATAGTTTTATTAAACAATTGTAGAAAACATAACTAAATGGCCTGACATTGGAGGGATCCAATAAAATACCACTGATGTCGCCCTATGTACAAATCATGATTAAACTCAACACGCAAGGAGTCAAGCAGAGGGAAGAGTCCTACGAACCTGTGGTCAAGCTCCAAGCGCATCAACACTTTTATGGCGAGCTCGGACTTCATAACACACATCGAAGCCCAATGCTAAGTAACATATTGATGTCTCTGTATGATGCATATTCGTGGTATGTGCTCATATCATTAATACATCCTAATAAAGAAAACGATGCTAACAAGCCTATAAATAAATACATAGCATGTAAATTGAGATATAATAATAATAATAATAAATACACTAATAGATAATTAGGTAAATAATAAATAAGTGAAAATAAATAATACTCTAATAATCAAATAATAATATAATTATAATATATAAATACACAGTTAAACACGAGTAAATATCATATGTACTCATGTTAAGAAGCATATAAATAATTAAATAAACAAACAATTAATTAAATAAATAAATAAATAGATAAATATATAAATATATGACTAATATTAATTAATCAAGAAGAATATTAATATAAATATTAAATATACGAACATACACCTAAATAGATATAAATAATAACATGAGTAAAAAATAATTAATAATCAAACAATTAAATAAATAGAATAAGATAAACATGAAAAAATAATATCTATGAATATATACACTATCAAAAACAATAATTAGTAATATAATCATTCATCATAGTCAATAAATATATAAAAAATAAGAAATGAATAATTATCAATAAATAAATAAAATAATTAATAATTAAAAAATACTCATAACATCCAAACATGCTAAACAATGTTATTATGTATATAAACTAATATAGAGGTTATCGAATTACCAAAACTGGTCGAGAAACGGCAGAAAACGGGCTTAAAACTAAGATGAACCTGACCGAACTAAGCTGAACCAACCAAGTCGAATAAGCTAAACCAACTCGGTTTGGGTTAACTAGAAAATGGGTTATGTTGACTGGGTGGACATGAACAAGAGTGATGGACACGGACTAGACGCGAATGCCGGCAGTGAACGATCACAGGTAAATGGGGGGGGGGTTACCGCTGGGCGGCATCGACGGAGGGCATCACGGTAGAAGTGTTGGTAGTGACGATCAGCGGAGTTCGGCTATTTGCTAGCCGAAAAATGGCTGAAAAAAGGCGATATCACCACCGAATGCAGTGACGTCGCAGGCAGCAATCACAGCTGTAGTAGTGGTTGTGGGTTGTCTCAAAATGTAGATCTCTACAGGATGAAGTTGTGGGGGTGGTCGGATTGGTTGGTGGTGGCTCACTGGCGCCAGAAAACGGCTTGAACAGCGATGGCGGCAGTGGAAGCGGGTTGTAAAAACTCTGTCGCCGGCTATGATTGCGGCAGTGCTGGTGGTCGTGAGAGATACCACTGGAAAGGTGGCCGCGAGGCGGTCATGGAGGTGCCTATCTGGTGGCCGGAGGCAAGGCGGAGACTCCCGGCGGCAAGCCGAAGTTGCAGCAACTCTTAGAGTGATTAACTCCGAAAATTGGAGAAAAACAACTGGAAATTGTTGCGTGAAGCTATATGGTTGAGTGGACGGCTTCGTTCATGTCACGTGGCACGATCCAGACGTCTGACAACTCGTAGCCTAGTGGGGCCCACCTATGGGTCTATGCATTATTTATATACACTAAAAGCTCAGATCGAGTCCGCCTAAAGTCAAAACTGACTTGACTCCTAAAAGTGACTCTATAGGCGGGAATCTAGCAAATGGGCCTCGAAACCCTTAACGTAATCAAGCTAGGCCCATGGGGGCACAATCCGATGGTCCGAAATCCCTATGATGCATGCAATGAGATACCCTGAAAATCCCAAACAGATATCAAACTCTGCAATGGCCTAGATCTAGGCTTAAAATCCTGGTTAACTTATATAAAAATCATGTATACCTCATGCATACACTGATAACTCATTATATACAGTATCATAACTGAAACTATCATATGCATGTTGGGCATACTCAGCCACCATAGCATACTCATATGGCCATCTTGGCCCCATACTCATATTCTGAAAATTAGTCTGGCTTGAGCTTGGTCGAACCGACTCGATACTGACTCGAATAGGGGAAAAACTAAAATCGGGTAAAACCCAAAAATGGGGTTTTACAACCTCTCCTCCTTATAAAAATTCCCTCCTCAGAATTTCTTATATCAACTGCGATTGGAGGACTCAACTGAAGATGCCTTCTTGATGACAAATTAGTAGCTCTCCCTTGAAAACTAGCTACAAACGGTCCAAACATACTGCCATAAAGCTAGATCTTTGAACTCTTTTACATAATCGAACAAGGACAGTTGCTATCACTCTACTACAAGCTATGGCTCTCATAACTATTTGCATAACTACTAACTTTTGCTGATGGGAGCTCTATGTGATGGAATGAAGGCTAGAACACCTGTAAATGTATAGCGTGTCTCAAAGAGTATGAAAGCATACTCTGCATGGAACTATGAAGTCTACATCTAGTCTGTGTCACATCCACTGGTAAATGTCTGCTCATCTCAACCATCTAGAAAATAGCCACAAATTCCTTAAATGTCCTGCGTTACACAGTACACTCATACATCACACTACCTCAGGGTTTGAAGAAGTACTAGTGCAGTCCATACATATCTTCATACCACTTATTCTCTTATTCATAAAATCCATAAAAATAGGCGTACTTATATAATATACTTAGGGAAAAAGCTTGTATCATAAATTTCTGAAACTTAAGTTTGAAAACCAACAAGGGATCTCATCCTTGTAGTTTTATTAAACATGTGTAGAAAACACGGCTAAATGGCCTAACATTGGAGGGATCCGATAAAACACTGCCAATGCTACCCTATGTATAAAACACGATTAAACTCGACACGAAAGGAGTCAAGCAGAGAGGGAGTGTCCTACAGGCATGTGGTCCAAACTTCAAGCGCGTCGACACTTCTATGGCAAGCTCAGACTCCGTAACCTACATCGAAACAGTGTGCTAAGTAGCATACTAATGTCTCTATATTATGCATGTTTGTGGTATCTGCTGATATCATTAATACATCCTAATAAAAAAACAGTGCTAACAAGCATATAGTTAAACACCTGACACGTAAATCAAAACATAATAATAATAATAAGTAAATAAATAAATAAACAAATAAATGTACTCACAGATAATTAGGTAAAAAATAAATAAGTGAACATAAATAATACTTTAATAATAAAATAATAATATAATTATACTATATAAATACACAGTTAAACACGAGTAAATATCATACATACTCGTATTAGTAAGCATATAAATAATTAAATAAACAAACAAATAATTAATTAAATAATTCAATAGATAAATGAATAAATAAATTACTAATATTAATTGATCATGAAGAATATTAATATAAATATTAAATATACGAACATACACCTAAATACGTATATATAATAACATGAGTAAGAAATAACTAATAATCAATCAAGTAAATAAATAAAATAAGATAAACATGAACAAAAAGAATATCTATAAATATATACACTATCAATAACAATAATTAGTCACATAATCATTCATCATAGTCAACAAATATATAAATAATAAGAAATAAATAATCATGAATAAATAAATAAATAAATAAATAATAAAGAAAAATACTCATAACATTGAAACATGCTAAACAATGTGAATATTCATCTAAACTAATATATTGGTTTTTGAATTACCAAAAATGGTCGAGAAACGGTCGAAAATGGGCTAAAACTAAGCTGAACCAGACCAAACTGTGCTGAACCAAACGAGTCGAATGGGCTGAATCGACTCAGTTTGGGTTAACTAGAAAATGGGTTGGGTTGACTTGGCGGACATGAACTGGCCTGATGGACATGGACTCGGGCATGGCTAGGAGGATGCGATCGCGGGCTAAATGCGATCACAAGCAAACAAGCATCTAAACTAATATAAAGGTTCTCGAATTACCAAAAATGGTTAAGAAATGGTAGAAAATGGGCTAAAACTAAGTTGAACTAGATCGAACCATGCTGAACCAATCGAGTCGAATGGGCTGAACCAACTCAGTTTGGGTTAACTGGAAAATGGGTTGGGTTGACTTGGCGGACATGAATTGGCCTGATGGACATGGACCTAGGCACGGCCAGGAGGACACAATCCCGAGCTGAACGCAATCACAGGCAAACGGGTAAACAGGGGGTGGGTGTTGGGAGGGGTGCCCATCAACGACAGCGCGACTGGGGTCGCCGCTAGTCGAAATCGACGGAGAGCGTCACGGCTCAGGTGTTGGTGGTGAAAATCGGCAGAATCCGGCCGAAAAGAAGGCGGTATCGCCGCCATGTGCGGCGACGTCGCCAGCGGCAATCGCGGTCGTAGTGGTGGTCATAGGTTGTCTCAAAATGTAAATCTCGGGAAGATGAAGTTGTGTTGGTGGTCGGATTGGCTAGTGGTGGCTCGCCAGTGCCAGAAAATGACTCGAACAGCTATGGTGGCGATTTAAGCGGGTTGTAAAAACTCTGTTGCCGGTGACAACTACCGTAGTGCTGGTGGTCGTGAGAGGTACAACTGGAAATCTATCCGCGACGCGATCACAGGGGTGCCAGTCCGGTGGCCGAAGGCGAGGCGGAGACTTGCTAGCAGCAAGTTGAAGTGGTGGCGGCATTAAGAGTGAATAACTGAAAATGGGAGAAAAACCATTGGAAATCGTTGCGTGAAGCTATAAGGCTGAGTGAATGGCTCCAACCATGCCACATGGCATGATCCAGATGATCGACAACTCGTAGCCTAGTGGGGCCCACCTATGGGTATATACAATATCTATATGGACAAAAAGCTCGGATTGAGTTTGTCCAAAGTCCAAACTGATTGAAATCCTAAAAGTGACTCTATAGGTGGGAATCTAGGGAAGAAGGGCAAATGGGCCTCAAAACCCTAAATGCAATCGATCTAGGCCTATCGCGGCACAACCCAATGGTTTGAAATCCCTATGATGATGCATGCAATGAGATACCCAAAAAATCCCAAACGGATACTAAACACTGTAATGGCTTAGATCTACACCTAAAATTCTAGCTAACTCATAAAAAAATCGTATGTATACCTCATGCATACACTGATAACTCATTATATACAGTATTATAACTGAAACTATTATATGCATGTCGGACATACTTAGCCTCTATAACATGCTCATATGGCCATCTAGGCATAGTCATATTCTGAAAATTTGTCTAGCTCGAGCTTGATTGAACCGACTCGATACTTACCCAAACAAGGAAAAACTAAAATCGGGTAAAGCCCTAACCCAAAAATGGGGTTTTACACTAACTAACTCATAAAAAAATTTATTTGTATACCTCGTGTATACACTGATAACTTGTGTTTTGTTGTATCTATCATATGTATGTCGGGCATACTCAGTCACCATAACATGCTCATACGGCTATTTGGGCCCCATACTCATATTATTAAAATTGGTCTGGGTCGAACTCACTTGAACCTACGTGAGACTTGCCTGAATTGGGTAACCTAAAAGCAGGCAAAACCCTAAGCCAAAATTGGGGTTTTACATATTATATATATATATATATTAAAAGCTTGGATCAAAACCGTCCAAAGTCAAAACTATCTTGAGTCGTAAAAGTGACTCTATAGGCGGGAATTGAGGCAAGAAAGCTAAATGAGTCTCAAAACCCTTAACTCAATCGGTTGAAAATCTGGAACTCAAATAAAGCTGGGCCCATAGGGGCAATCTGGTGATAAAAAATCCCTACAACATATGCAAATGAGATACTCTGAAAATCCAAAATAGATACTAAACGTTGCAGCGGCCTATATTTAGGCCTAAAACCTTGGCTAATACATACAAAAAATCTGTATACCTTGTATATATACTGATAACTCATGTCCCGCTATAGTATGAGTGAAGCTATCATCTACATGTTGCATACAAACCTCTATAACATGTTCATATAATTATCTAGGCCTCATACTCATGCTCTAAAAATTGGTCTAGCTCGAACTCATTCAAACTGATTCAAGACTTGCCTGAACTGGGCAAAACTATAAGTGGATAAAACCCTAACCCAAAGCTGGGGTTTTACATAAGACATATGACTAAGACATGTTTTTATATTTTGATGGGTTAAGTTTAGGTACTAGGCCAACAACTTAGTTGTATTCAGTGAAGATAAGGCATATGGGAGCATTAACCTCCTATCTAATTCTCCACATGTTTATGACTGGTTTAGTAGTCGTATTATTCTAGTGACTACAGTGCACACCCCTTGAGCAAGGACCACTATCAATGGTGGAGTTGAAAAACTTTATATTCTCCGCATGCTACTATTTCTACAATGCATGTGATCCCTTGTGGATTTACATTATGATGTTGGGTTTGAAGTGGTCACATCATACTTGACTAGTTAAATGAAAACTCGTCATGCATTAGGTTCATTTAATAAACTAAGTATGCATAAGTTAATCAATTACTTAATAAATTTAAGTTAACTTGATTTATGATAAGATATGCAAGTTATGCTTTTAAATATGTTATATTATTTTTATGATCTTTTTATTGTAATTTATGATTATGAATATGTGATGATGTTATGTAATAATTAAATGAATCGGTATTTATGCAGTTTAACCGATCCCTAATTATATGTGTTTTGATTTATATTATACGTTATATGTTTAATAGTGGGCACAGTATCATTAGTGATACTGAGTGAACAATGTAATGTTGTTTGCATGTACTAAGTTAGAATATGAATGTGGAATGGAGAAGTTCAGCCTTAAGAATTTTGTTACATTAAGAACTAAAAGACTTTGTGGTCGAGCATATTGAACTCAGAGGACAAATGGTTATTTCTATACCTTATGATTATGTGATAAATATTAGTTGTATAGTTTTGATATTAATAGCGATAACTCATAGAAATTATTCTGTTGTGATGTTTCATTTACGCTATGTTATGCACACATATTAGTAGGATACACGTTAACGACCTTGGTTTAGGGTTCATGTATGTTACGAACGGGTTGTTACAAGATCATTTTCGATCTTATTTGGTTGCTGCATATGCAAACTAATTACATTTAATTTAGTTTTAATATTGTGAGATCCTTCAATTTAGTGCTACATCTAATACCTAATGGGCTAAAATTTTGTTTATAAATGAGAATGAGCTATATATCTTTAACTTTGTTAACAAATTTTGAAGGAATGACTTAGTTCATTATGTTACACTTTAGGCTGGGTCGATTACAAATAGTATCAGAGTATTCTTGTTCCGTATTAGATGATGGGTTGGACTAGGAACGTTGGCTAAACTGCCGGTCATATGCCAAATAAGGTCGTAGGCTAGGGTTAGTAACGGGCCAAGTGTCTGAATTTTGGAGACGAAATTTATTAAGGTGTATGGATTATGAGATCCCTCAACATAGTCCCATATCTAATACTTACTTGGCTAAAATCTTATTTATAAGTGGGAATGAACTATAGATCTATAACTTGATCATTTTCATATGAGATATATCAAGATTATTTACCAGATTCTAATTACTCAAAATATATCTCTTATCTAAGATGAACTTATTGCTATTTATACTATCATTACCTATTATTATCAACCTCTTCGTAAAGCGCTAATTTTTTTCATTATCAACTTGTTTCACACTTTCTCGTGTCTTCGTTGATTTTGGTCCACAATAGATTTATAAATCCCTTAATACTTAATTTAAAATTATTATTATTATTATTATTATTTATTAAGATAGAATTGAATTATAATTCTACCTAAATAAAAGTTTTGAAAAATAATAATAAATTTTAATATATTTATAATTATACTATCAAGTTAAAGTTTACTTAATTATATATACTATCAATCACAAAGATGTGGATTATATTGTTCATGATTGACTAGTGGTTAAGTGGAGTCACGTCTCGAATAAAGCTAACAAAAGAGTTGAAGGAAGAGAGATATCCTTCTCGAATGATCATAGATCTTGTTCTTCTTTGAAAATATCCCGTTCATTTGTTTTAAGCTATTTTCAAAGGACAATGACAAGAAACAAATATATCACTTTAAGCTTATTTTATCACAGTATATATATAGTGTACACTACAACACCCTGATTTTGGTTCACCTAAGAACCAAATCAGAAATGTTATGATTAAGTCGAGTCATTTTTAAAGTTGTCAATTAGTAATACTAAATTGATAAAATATATAGAAACAACTCACTTGGTATCAAAAGAATGGAAGACAATAATAAATATGCGTCAAAATACCTCATATATAAATAAAAGTAAGAAAAAAATAATTGTTCTAAACTCAAGTGTATGTAGCGTTTATCTATCCTCCCACCAAAACTGACTCAGGATCGCAAGACCTACCTATATAATATGAAAAATATCAATAACGAGTGTTACTGGTCAGAAAAATAAAACTAGTATAAACTGGCAAATAAATATTCTATTACTCACAAAAACTCACGAAACTTTAAAATTACCTCACACTAGGCGATAAACAAGCATACTTGAACAAATGCTAGTGCACATGCACAACTAGTATTCATATTCACACATACAACACTTACACCCTTACATTCTCCATATTATACCCGCCACAATACTCGAGTGGCAAAAATAACGGTTAAGTTAGTATAACAAATTTCAGAAATGTACTGCGTTACGCAATACTCTTATAGTTCACAATATCTCAAGGTTTTTATGAGTACTAGTGCAGTCCATACTTCCCATACAGACTTTTAGTCATAAAAGCCATAAACCCTCATATTTATACATATAGGCTTTGGAGAGGATTTAATACTTAGTTTCTTGATCTTATCTTTCAAAACCTATCAAGGGGGTCTCAGCCTTGATGTTTTATTAAACATCTATAGAAAACACTGTTAAATGGTTGGACATCAGAGGGATCCGATAAAACATCGCCGATGCCATCATACGTCTAAAATGCGGTTAAACTCGTCACGCAGGGAATCAAGCAGAGATCAAGCAAAGGGGGAGTCCTATGGACCTATGGTTCAAGCTTCAAATGTATCGACACATCTACGGTGAGCTCAAACTCCATAACCTATATTGAAACTCACTGCTAAATAAAATACTGACATCTATATATGATGCATACTCGTAGTGTGTGCTTACATCATCAATACATCCAAATAAATAATACAGTGGTAAATAAATCTATAACTAAATATTTGGCACGCAAATTAAGATATAATAAAAAAACTAATAGACAAATAATAAATAAATAAAGAAGTACACTCATGAATAATGAACACATAATAAATACATAAAAATAATAATACTCTAACCATAAAGTAATAAATATTTATGCTATATAAATACATGGCTAAGTACGAGTAAATATCGAATATAGTTGTGTTAGTAAACATATAAATAATTAAATAAATAAGTACATAATTATTCTATAAATAAATAAATATTTAGTTAATTTAATTATTCATGAATAATAATAATAATATCATAGTTATCCAATATGGAATACATAATTGAATACAAATAAATAATAACACACACACAGAACAAATATATATATACAATTTAGTAAACATAAATAAGACTTATATTAATAAATAAATATAGCATTAATAATAACAAACAATCATGAAACATTCATCATATACGATATACGATAAACATATATAAATAAAAAATAAATAAGCAATAATAAATGAATAAATAAATACATAAATAAATAAATAAAAACACTAGTAACATCAAAATATGCTAAATAATGTTAATATACATCTCAACAAATTTAGGGGTTCTCGAATTACAAAAACGATTAAAAATGACTAAAATAGAGATGAACCGAATCGAACAAAGTCAACCCGGACGAGTTGACCAAGTTGAGCCAAGTTGACTTAGCCGAGTCGACTCATCCGAGTCAAACAACAGTGTTGGGCCAGGTAGCTAGATGCGGACATGGGTTTAGGCATGACCGCTGACACAAATGGGTGAACAACACTCGGTCAGGCGGTCACAAATGCGGGCAGGCACACGTGAACACGAGTAATTGGGTTTGATGGGGCGGATAGTGCCCATCACCAAAACATGTCGACGGCAGGATGGCTAGGGTCACCACCTGTCGAGATTGATGGGGCTAACGACGAGAAAGTTGCTGCTGGTGTTGAACGGCGAATTCCGACCACTAGCGGGCAGGAAAACGACCAAAAAGGGCAGAATTGACGTCGAGTGTGGCGGCAATCTGTAACAACCCGCCATGTTTCATGATATTGTGGGCCTTGCTAACCAGGTGTTACTCAAAATTTAACAAAACCAACCCTATAACGACCAAATGTTAATCGGACCGGGTGTTACTTAAAAGGTTACATGAATAATATGTAGCATTTCTAACTCAAAAGAACTTATGTTTCAAATGACAATGTATGAAATAATCTTCCCACAGTCTTGGACCGTTTCTCATAGCCACATTTATAACACAAGAAAAGTAAAAAGAGAAGTCCGCATATTATCTGTACACCACCTGAGTTGGTAGAAGAACCACCCAGTCATCTCTTACTCTTTAGTTCCAGCTGCTAACTTGCGAAGGCAATTCCGCGTTAATGATTAAACACAAAGCCATATAATTAAATAAAACAAGTCCATAATCTCCCTATCAATATCTATAATATTGGTTGTTGTGACCATTCCAACATGTCCATTTATTAGCTGATGATTCAGTCCACCATGTCCATTAGTTAGCTGATAGGTCTATCCACCATGTCCATCTATTGGCTGATGGGTCAGTCCACGATGTCCATCTATTGGCTGATGGGTCAGTCCATTGTGTCCATTACCGACTGGCGAGTCCAATCCGCCATGTCCGTTATCGGCTGGTGAGTCCAATCCACCATGTCCGTAATTGGCTGGCGAGTCCAATCAGCCATGTCTAATTTATTGGCTGATGGGTCAGTCCATCATGTCCATTACCGACTGGCATCGACTGGTGAGTCCACTCCGCCATGTCCGTAATTGGCTGGTGAGTCCAATCCGCCATGTCCAATTTATTAGCTGATGGGTCAGTCCATCATGTCCATTATCGGCTTGCGAGTCCAATCCGCCACGGCCGTTATCGGCTGGAGAGTCCAATCTGCCATGTCCGTAATTGGCTGGCAATTCCAATCCGCCATGTCCGTAATTGGCTAGCGATTCCAATCCGCCATGTCCAATTTATTATATTATGGGCTGCCATGTCCTTTCTGACATGTCCATTATTGGATTATGAAGGGCGTAGCCCGTGTCGGACTAAATCAATTCTTTGACCCCGGTTGCACTCGGTGCATGGGGGTCCAATCTAGGCTCAAACTGACCAAGTTGTCCATAAGGGAAATACAACATTTTAAATAATTATATGGACCAGAAAATTTGGTGAAGAACCCGCAACTATAACAAATAATCCTAAAGTCTTCCCCTTTGTGTCAAATATGCTCACAACTTCTCCAGAAGATGTTTCATTTAACAACAGAACTTTCCTTTATATAAAAGAATATGTGTGAAATTCTAGAAGTCATTATATTAAATTTTATAAATATGTGTGGAATTTAAGAAGTCACTATATTAAATTTTATAGAAAAGAACGTAATTACTCATAACTATATTTGTGTGATAACAAAAGGTCAAAAACTATGAATGGGTTATAATTGATAAAATATTGATGTCGAAGAATTAATTTAATTAAATAATTGATTCATTTTAAGATTTACAAAACCCTAAATAAAATAACTTAATTATATTTAGGGTTTTACATTCTCACCAGCTTGGAAATTTTCGTCCTCGAAAATATAATAGGGTATATGGAGAAAATTACTCATTAATTATCCTATCTTAGGCATGTCTTTCTTTATGAATGAGTATAGCTCTATGGAAGTTAATTTAAATATCTTCACATTTTTTTTCCACGGTTTTTACAATCTCCCCAACTTACAATCTCCACGGTTTTTGTCCACATGGCATGATCTGAATGTGCAACAACTCATGGCCTAGTGGGTATATTCAATATATATATAGATGGAAAGCTTAGATCCAGACTGTCCAAAGTCAAAACTGTCTCAAGTCTTGCCTCGAGTCTTAATATGGTGGAATCGAGGCAAGAAGGGTAAATGGAATCAATAAGGTGAAAAACTACGACTCAATCAAGCTAGGCCCATAGGGGCATAATCCAGTGATCTAAAATCCCTATAATGCACGAAAATGAGATACCCTAAAAATTCCAAACGGATACTAAACGTTATAATGGCCTAAATCTAGGCCTAAACCTTGGCTTACCCATAAAAAAATCATCTGTATACCTCGTGCGTACACTGATAACTTGTGTTTTACTGTAGCCTAACCGAATCTGTCATCTGCATGTCGGGCATATTCTACTATCATAACATGCTCATACAACCATCTCTCATACTCATAACTAAAAACTCGTTTGGCTTGAGCTCGTGCGAACAGACTTGAGACTGGCCCGAACCGAGCAAAACTACAAGCAGGTAAAACCCTAACCCGATGTTAGGATTTACAAGCTCTCCTCCTTATAAAAATTCCATATTCGGAATTTCTCACATCAACTGCAATCAAAGGACTCAACTGAAGAAGTCATCTTGCTGGCAAACTGGTAGCTCTCCCTCGAAAACTAGTTGTACACGGCCCAAACATACAAATCATGAAGCTAGAACTCTGAATATAGACGAAGCTCACTAGCTCCTTACTAATCTGGTTGGATGGACTATACATGATCGAATCATCTAGCAAAACATGTCATACCTGCTGGAATCATTTGTCTGGACTGACCATACATGCTCAAATTATTTCGCTGGACTAGCTCCTAATGACACTGTAAACTATGGGGAATCAAATGCAATGACCTCGGTAGAAAAACCTCGGTTCACCCCTAAGGGTCGACTGAGTGGTCAAGTAAGTACTCTTGAATACTGTAGGGTACTAGTCTAAGCTACATCAGGAAAAACTATGTCATTGAGAGGTATGCGACCTAACAACTATCCATGTCTCCCTAATCCTCATGAATGTGATAGGTCAATGCGTGTACCCTTAGGGTACTCTGTTCCAAATCCTACGGCTACAAAAGGGTGTATAGTGAGTCCTACTAGCATATGGTGGACTCTAGTACCAAATAAGAGTATATGCTAATGAGTTGTATGGCTCACTATCGCTAGTGTAGGTTAAACACTCAGGTGTTCTTGTAAGAGAAACTAAACTACTCACCGGGTCTTATCTAACTCGGTCCCAAGTCAAGTATCGTACTCCATTCCACAATTGAACAAGGACAACTGCTATGATTCTACTACGTGCTATAGCTCTCGTAACTATCTATATAACCACTGACTACTGCTAAAGGGGGCTCTATATGATGGAATAGCGGCAAAAACACCTGTAAATGTACAGTGTATCTCAAGGAGTATGACAATATACTTTGCATGAAACTGTGGGATTGGCATTTGGTCTATGGCATGTACAATGGTCAATGCCTGCTCATCTTAACCATTTGGAAAACAGATAGTCAGACTGATATATCTAGAAGGGTAAGTGTTAAAATACTCAAGTGATGGCTTGGCTCTGTCTGACATCTCTAGTCACATAGAAAGAGACTAGATCTCTCGTGGAAAACTAGTTACATTGCTCTAGGACTATAACTAGTAGGTGTTTCATCCTCACATAGTCTGACATCATGTCTCTATCTATGGAGATGTAAGAATGTTTGTTTGAGTCATAGTGGTGTAATGAAAGTCAGTATAAGATACTGGGTGGCTCAAACATATGGGTAGGTCCATGGACATATTTTTAAGAACATCATGATTGAACTCCGCCAGAGGTGGCTAGTCTATAGAACAGCCAATCAATGAAGACTTTAAAAGATGGCTCCTAAGTGGCTCTAGTTTAATCAACTAACAGTAAGCACATGTTTATCGATATCGTAGTAGTCACACACTTCTAAACGGATGGGCACTATCACCCCTCGAGCCTACGGGGACTTATAGTGAGGTTTGACACATGTCTCCTCCAC
>JAURVB010000830.1:0-31247 GCA_033002965.1 Piper betle
CTGAGATTTTTTAGTATTCCAAATGTGACAATGGGCTACATATCATTAATACAATTGCGAACATATTAACATGGGTGTGTTTAAACGCAAATTGATCTTCATTTTGATGAAAAAAATAAATTCGATTGTTTTATTTTTTTAAAAAAGGGGGAATCATGATTGTTCCCTTGGGTTTTTTATAATTTTGATTCTATAAACATTTCTTATGTTTTGATTGCTGCAAGCATATCAAGAGCCTTGTGGTGCAATAAGTTTACATTTCTTATTTTCTCAAGTTCTTCGTTCAGTACACTTGAATGATTTACTTTGGATTAACAAACATATCATGTTTGCCATTGATTGACCATTTATATCTCGTCTGATATTATCACTTTATACACTACAAAATTAAACACGCTTAAAATTTATTATTTATAAATGGCTATACTCTCACAATTTTGAGAGTGAAAATCATACACTCTTATAACTGACAACATGATCACATACAACAGCTATAGATTAAAAAAGAAAAAAGCACTTAAATACTAGCTAACATTCCATTCAAGCTAGCCCCAAGTGCAAGTGCAGACTCTTTTGTACAATACTATACACCATTTTTAATTATTTTACTTTTTATCACTAACCACGGTCAAATTAAGAGATACAAATTCACATCATGACATATTTTTTCAATGGTTAGGCTCAACTCGGTCCGCAAATACTGTTCATTATGTTGTGAGGCTCAAATCAATTAGACTCGAGATCAAATGATTTGACTTGAGTAAATGGTTTGGTCAACTCACGAGAGAATCTGTTACTTGAAAGCAGTGCACAGCTAAACTTTCATGCCAGGAGATGACCTTATTCATATGAAAGTAAGATGGAAGAAAATTGCCTTTAATTATATACCAAGGAACGAATTAAATGTTTAACTAAAATTGTGAAATTACTACTAATTACGTGAAAATTTTCTTTATTGTGCCTTTTAGCTTGTCCAACAATATTAACTTAAAGTTGAAAAATGTAAGTGCCCGTACAGCTCTATGGCATAATTTAAAAACTCATTTTTCACTAGAAAAACTCACCAAGTCAATTTATCATTGCAATTTTACGAGTCAAACTTGAGTACAAACTTTAAAAGGTCCTAATTTTAGTAGTGGCTCAGAATTTTTTAAAAACTAGGCCAACTTGCTAGACAATTTTGAAAAAATAAGAGCACCGGATAGCATTCTAATTAACTTAAAACCCACTTCTGCTTCTAAGATAGAACCATTTAAACTACTGCATAACTGACAACATTTGAATATTTACGTGCAAAAATATATACTTATCAATAAGCCTGAGGATTTTTTCGGATATTTTTGGTATTGTCGGCTAATCTTGATCCCACATAATATTTTTCCTAGCCCACATTGTAATTGAAAATATATAAAACTTGTAATTCTACTCAAATTAGAAGTCTCCGTTGTGAAAGCCCCAGTTTAAAAAATAATTAATTTGTGAAGATTATAACTTGTGAGCTCTTAAATAGTCAAGTGTATAATTCGATTCTGATTTGAAAATTAATAAATTTTATTAATTAAATGTATAAGTTTATATATTTAGTGGAGGATTTCTTCTTACATGTAATCCTACATGGACTGATTTTTCACATGCTAATAGCAACTTAATTATAAATTTTTTGTCATATTTAATAATTGCTAAATTAAGAGCCATAGAGTATTGTAATTCTACTCAAGTTAGACTTCTTTAATATATTTAGAATGTCTGTTTAATTTTAATATTTGATTTAGAAATACAATGCATTACTTAATTTAATAATTTAGATTTGAGATTCCCAACATATTTAGTTTTGTATCTTACTCATGCATATTAAAAATAAATTTTAAATGCACCTTATGCATTGCTCAGGATGTAAACCACTAATATACGATTGCTACAATAAAAGATTATAATTTTTGATATAAATGACATAATTTGTGATTAGTGTTCAGAATTTCCGTATACAACAATTTAAACACATTTTTAGATGGTTTTTCTTACAAAGTGACATTTAATTTTATACAATTTTCAATTCTTGGACATGCAGTACATTTTTTCACGAAATAAGAATAATGAGTGAACATTTATATGTCTTATTTTCTATGAAATTTATTTTTTAATCTAATAAATAGCTATTAAATTGATACACTACAAAAAATGACTTTTCTCCGTCCTTTAGAAAAATTATGCAGAAAAATTTTACTTTTTGCCACACTTTACTATTCTTTCTTTGGGGTTATTAGAATCGTAGAAAAACAATCATATAATCATTTTTATATTTGTAAACAAACATGTGCTAATTTTCTTACTTTTCTCTACACCTAAAATTGTGGAGAAAATTTTCATCACCCACATTTTTCTCACAATTTTATAATATATTTTAAATTTATTAAATCATGGAGAAAACTTAAATTTTTTATAATGATATTTGACAAGATTGATAGTAAAGTGATGTAGTGTTGATTTTATCTTATAGATATGATAATGAACCATATTTTACCTTACTAAATGTAATATGCATCTCCATTACCCATTGTCAAGTCTAGTCTAAGCTCTGAGATTCTAAACTATGCTAGCTCTACCAACCTAGTGTTTACCTAGGCAAGATGTTATTGTTGGATTTTGGACGTATGTATACATGCATATATAATTGTATCATATACTATTATTTAAGTTTTGACCTAATTTAAATTAATGTATTAAAGTTAAATTTAATGGGTCATTAATATAAATATGGATATACATGTGTAGATATTATTTTTCTTAATTTTTTATTTATGATAGGTTAAATTAAAATTATGAAAAAATAAAGTTAAAAAGGATTATGGTCCCCTAAATTCACAAGTAATTTTTTGTTCTAGGATCTTATCATCCAAAAACTCTAATCTTGAATAACTTGTGTACAATTTGGATGACCAAAACTTAAAAAGAAGTCAAGAATCGTTTTACTTTTATGGATTTAGGTACACTTCCGATATCAAATTCTATTTTCTTGATGACTAAATCTAAAAGAAGGTTATATTGATGTTGTTTTTATCATCTATAAAATTTCAGTTAAGTTAAAATTTATAACAGTCATTCCATGTATGACTTATATTATAAATAAATTTTAATTTTATGAGATGAAACTTTTATTGAATAATGATATATACTATAATAGTATAATATTGTAGTTATAGATTCTTATTGACGGTAAAGATGGATCCTAATTAAATGTGAAGATTTTTTTAATTTTTTTGGTATTTTGATTAGTTAAATTTCCTACTTTTAATGACCAATATTGACTTCTCCTTTTATTAATAGGAGTGGATTAGTAAATTATTAAAACATCATCATTAAAAGATAAAGCATATTACAAATTAATCCATTGTTCTCGAAGTAGTCATCGACTTTTAGCTAGCGTACACTATTCTTTTAGCTACTACAAAGTGATTATTCAAATCGGATGATTGTAATTTTGTTATAAAGAAAAAATTGCCCTCATCATCTAATGCTAGTGTAATTTAAGGGCTGATAGTAAAGTAAGATTATATAAGAGTATAATATGCTATGGATATCAATTATTCTCCATAATTAATTCTAATTCATGATTACCATTTGGTCTTCTCTAGCTGCATTGTTGAGAAAAATCCCTAAAGTTAAAGATCAACAACAACGAACATAAGATATGAGAAAATAATGTCTGAGAAATAAGATAAAATAAAAATAAAAGAATCGGGATTTAATGTGAAAAACCTTCTTTTTATCGAGAGTAAAAAACCACGGGATAACAATGAATAATTCACTACTTCGACTAAAGATTACAATTATCAAACATATAAAGATGTACAGAAAGATTACTCACCCAACCTATACAATTGAGATTACAAGATTTTCTCTATCTCAACACAATTTATAAAATTAAACTAATAAATAATATTTTCTCTCTTCTTATCTCTATATTCCTTTTCTCCCTTTTTTTTCTCTTTTCTTGGAATGAGGCAAATGAGTCTATATATACAGAGATGTTGTGAGGCCTTACATCTTCAATGGTACAACAAACAGTCACCTGTTTAGTATCCCGAGATTCCTTTGGTATTCTAAATATGATAATAAATTACGTATCATTAATATTCATAATTATAAATATTAACATCCATGACCTAATTTTTATTTTTATCCGACGAGAACAAATCCAAAAGAAACTTTGTGCTGAAAATGCTGGAAGTCAAAAGCTTCTGTTACAAAAACATGTCAACCAATACTGTTTTAAAAATTAGAGAATTTCACCGCCTCTCTTTATTGGTTTACATGTCAAGAAGAGGACTCTTAGTCATGTCATAGAGCGTCAGAGTGGAGGCCAAGAACATCTTCAAATATTGATTCTGCCATCGACCTGGTAGAAGCCCACTTCCCAATTTCAATTTTTTTAGCCTAGGCCTCGTAAGATGATTGAATGCTATACGAAGGAGATGTTCTTCCTCCAACTGCAATATTGCATTCATTCAAGACACTGATTAGTTAAGATTTTGGGAAGGAATTAATTGATAGCTAGCTGTCGCACATATCATGAGGAAGCAAGGAAAGATCCGGTGCTGCTCTCGGTCGGCGATCACCATCTGCCTCCTTGCTGCTGCTAATGCAGCTGCATAAGAGTCCTCTCCGTTGAACCCTCAATTGCCATCATTCCCCTTCCCCTTCCCAAAATCTCCGACACACTACTCCCACAAGCCTCCTCCCCAACCGCCACACTCTCCGCCGCCTCCTCACAATTATTATGTCTATAACTCCCCTACCCCGCCATCTCCATCTCCTCCTACTCCATATGTCTATAAGTTACCTCCTCCACCATCACCGTCGCCGCCTCCACCATATGTATACAAGTCTCCACCGCTGCCGTCTGCATCTCCTCCACCTCCTTATGTCTACAAATCTCCTCCACCACCATCTCCATCCCCTCCTCCTCCTTGTGTCTATAAATCTCCTCCTCCACCATCTCCATCCCCTCCTCCTCCTTGTATCTGCAAATCACCTACGCCACCATCTCCATCTCCCCCACCACCTTACATCAACAAATCCCCTCCGCTGCCATCCCTATCACCCCCTCCTCCATGCGTTTATAAATCACCATCTCCTCCATCTCCATCACCACCGCCACCTTATATTTATAAATCACTATCATCACCATGACCTTCGCCACCACCTCCATATGGTTTACAAATCTCCTCCTCCTCCATCGCCTTCACCTCCCCTTCGTTATCACTACAAATCACCGCCACTACCTTCTCCATCTCTTCCTCCACCATACTAATATGACTCACAGCCTCCATCTTCAACTCGGCCACCTCGTGGTCACTACTGAAAAAGTTATCCATTGAACGTTGATCATTGTGTTAAAGAAACATACTTCATTGCCTATTGAAAAGAGAGAAGACAATCGTGATGAACCTTTTCTGAGCCTTGCGCATTTTAAAATTCCTTTTATTTAGTTTATACTACATTACCTTTAAAATGACCATGTACTTCGGACTAATAAACATGTGTTTGTATTAATTGGCCTCATACATAAAACTAAGCACGCTTAAATTTACTATTATTAATTGACTTTCTATATACCCTCCTTTTAGAGTGAAAATCATACCCTTGGAACCCCTCGCACAGGACAGGACAGGAGAAGTGACGATTCCACGTGTCTTCCACACTGCTACAGCCTGGACAAGCGCTGAACAACATTTACATGCAGAGTTACCGTCCTAAATCACCCACATTTTTTCTTATTTTCTTTCAAGTTCAATCAGTTTTTCAAACAAAGGTGGTAAAGCTCATGGCAAACCATCATTCTAGCTTTACAATCCAGGAAAACAAATTAATGTGGGAAAAAAAATGTGGCACTAGAATCTTCAAACAAACCAATCTCTTGGGAACTGTATATACAATCAACATTTGGAACCTTCGCCAAATACTTCAACGTAGCAAATTGGGCACGCCTGCAACGGAGCAAGGGTCAAACTTGGTTACAACATGCATTTTAAGCATCAAATGTGAAATTTCCACATTACCAATTTAACACAGAAAAGCATCGCAACTCACAACCTTGTTGATACCGAGCCATCTTTTAATGCATCCAGCATGGTATATATGCTTGCAAGGCAAAGCCATTTGGCTATCCTTCCTCTTAAACTCCATCTGACATATCACACATCTGCCATCAAAAGGTCAATGCCTTGTTAGTTAACAGGAAGTTAACGCACAAAGCTAACTTCCAATATGATAACAATTTAGAAGAACGAACCTCTTATCTTGCCCTGCTCATAATGACATATCAGACAACAACAGAGTGATATCAAACAAGGACAAGCTTACCTTTCGCACCGTTTCTTTTTCCTTGAAAAGAAGCTACATTTGTATTTCGTGACAGGAAGTTTAGCGATAAGATCTGGTGAAAGGCCCCTGTTTTGAGTTCCGACTGCTTCACCCAGATCCAGCAACTCCTGCTGACAAAATATGATTGTTACATGCAACCTAGTAGCAAGGTTCCTACTTCCTAGGTAGAGCTCGCAATGTTTCAACCACATCTCCGTCAATAATATTTTCCTTAGCTTAAACTAATTGAAGAAGATGAGTACGTAGGATAAGTTGCAGAGAACTATGATATGGACAAAGTCGATCGTATTGTACTCGATAGACATTGCAATGTACACATTTTTTGCATCCCATATTGACATGATACTGCTTTGCATTTCCTGATTCAATCATATTGAAAACCCTCAAACGAGAGCATAAACAGAATGATTAATCCCCTATTAGGATCCTAATTTCAACACCTATTATTCCCACGAGTATCAGGAATTGCATCCATGTACAAATTGCATTGAGTTAGAAAATGATTCAATGAACTGATGGCATTAAATCCTTTCTGAAAATCTGATGAAGCCCACCAGAATTAATAGTCATGATCAAGCAGCTTCCCATCCATCAAGAAGATGTGAAGCTGTTTGTGCAAGTGATAAGAAGAAGAAAGCAATCTTTATGCAAATCAACGCCAGCAGATAGTTAGATGGCGCAAAAAGCAAAATAAATAAATAATTATCTTTGGTAATTCTCTGAAAGACGAAGGACAGATTATGAAGCAAACCTCGTATGTCATATTGTCCGGATTGATATTGTTCTGCCAGTACATTTGTTGATCCTATAGCAAGATAGAAAGGTGGCTTTCTTTAGTCTACTGAGCAGAGCAGAGCAACTCGTAAAGATGCAATCACCCATACGTGGCTATTTCCTTAAGTATACCTTTTAGGTTTTACAGCGTATAAAACACTAGATTAAGGTGCATATAAATTTAAGCATAATTATAAGTGCACATATAATTTCAATAAACTCATTAAGTATACTGTAGAACAGCTATGCCATCCAATACTACATTTTGGTGATACAAATGAGATAAGAAAAGTTCCACAACGCTTGCAAATACTAAAAGCCAAGTAAAACTAGTAGCTACTGCTGATATACGAGAATGAAAAATACCAATACAGAACTACCCCCGCACACAAGTAAATTGAACAGCCCCAACTGTTCATTTATCAGTTTAGTTTAAGGGCAAAAAATTGAAGAAAGAACCAATTTATCATTTGAGCAAGAACGACTTATCCTTCAAAATATGTTAAACATAAAGCAGGTAAAATCAAACCTGGGGGCCAACTGTGTACTGATTCCGTACACCTACAGAATAAATCCAAAATTATAATGTAAGTAACGAATGATATCTTGTGTACTTTAAAAAAAAAAGGAAACCATGTCGTATAGGATATTGATTGACGGACATAGATATATATAGTGAAGGCTTGTGGAGCAACAAATCAATTTTGAATGAAGCAATGGCCATTTACATAATATAAAAAATATAGTTACAACAATGACATGACAAGACAAATTGAAGAGAACCAAATCAACAACAAATGAATTCTTTCTATGAGCATGTCTTGAATCAGATCAAAGATCAAAGATCAAAGAAAGAAATCTTACACTCTTCTGGGCTAGGGTGGGGATTAACAAGAGGAGCAGCATTGGGTTGGCCTCGGGCGATTGCAGGGCTCTCCCAACCACCCTCTTCCATTGTTGAGGGAAGGTGGCCACTCCCACCAGTCTGGAAGAGATAGGAAGAAGTAGTAATTGGTCCGCTGTATCCATACTTATAAGGGCTGGCACTCATGCACCAGTACTCCTCCTCCTGCGACAACGGATAAACACAAATTTACAAGTATCCGTCTGGTCACCTTGCTTGTTGGGCATACCTTGCTTACTACGGATCCATGCTTATCCCCAATCCCAATTGGGCAATTAAAGCATGCATGCATAAACATACATATCGCACACAAGCAAGCAAACAAACCATCTTTCTTTTCTTTTCTCTCTCTCGCTCTTTAATTATTGGGTTGATCAATCGAATACATTGAAAAATAAATGAAAAGGAGGAGGAGGAGGGACCTGAATGTGATCAAGTGGGTGGGGAGGAGTGTAGACGAGTCCTTCAAAGAAATCCATGAAGCTCTCGGTGACGGAGTAAGCGAAGCCGGTGTTGATGTAGTGAACCTCCAATTGCCGGCTCATCTTTCACTCACTCCCTGCAGAAAATTCCACCCATCATTATTATTATTATTATTATTATCAGTCTTCCTGTACTTATTCCAAAAAAATAAAATAAAATAATAATAATAATAATAAGAGAGCATGATCTATACAAAAACACATGTTTTTTTTCTTCTCTTCTTCCCTCCAACCGAAAGACCAGAAAGAGAAGAGAGTGAGAGCAAATGTGGTAGACAATAAAAGGAAGAAAGAAGAAGAGTAGGAAGAGTAGGGGGAGGGGTAACCTGAAAAGGCGGGGAAGGGAAGGAGGAGAAGACGATGAGAAAGCGTCAAAGGGGAGATGCCATTGCCATTTGCATTTGAAGCAAATGGCAGAACATGGTGCACAAACCAAAGACTTGAACTGAACAGGATGCAAATGTATGTCACTTGATTCTTCACGCATACACACTTCACTTGTTTAAAAAGCTTGCAAAACAGACCCCAACACCCAACAATTGAGTCACCCCCTCTCAGCTTGTGTGTTCAATTCAAAGGAATAATAACAATAGATATAGACACAGAGTGATAGAAGAAGAAGAAGAAGAATGGAGAAGAAGAAGCTTGGGTGGGAAGCAGGGGATGGGAATTTAGCAGGACCCACCCCCACCTGCTTTCCGCTTTCCTTGCTTTGAATCTCGCTCTCGCTCTCTCAGCAAAGGCTTCCTTCTTCTTTGCCTTAACCCTTACTCCATTACTACTAGACTAGATGAACAAACCAGAATTAGAAATGTAGAACAGGACACATCCTTACTTGCTGCACTCTCTCTCTCTCTCTCTCTCTCTCTCTCGTAAATAATAAACTTTGCGTAATACGGTGGCTGGTTTGGTCTGTCAAGATTACATCAATAAAATAAAAATAAATATGAATCCGTAAGTAAGGAGGATGGGAATGCAGAAGATAGAGGGGCATGCACAGAGAGCCGGCCAACAACTCACTACCCATCCACTTCGCATGTTGTATGTGTCCTTGTTCGGTTGGTAATCATCACTACCATTCCCTTGGCTTTGTTGTGTTTATTTTTAATTTTTCACCCCCGTGTCTGTGTCTCTGCTTCGTGTGGCGACTCTCCTACCTAAATGTTATACGGACGTCTTCCCCTCCGGGAAGGAGGAGGAAGTGTTCCCAAGTCCGAACCAAGTATTAAAATGATGTACAAAAGGCTTCCTCCTTGACTTTCCCCTCTCTAGCTAAGTGAAATACATCAACGTAAATATCCGTGAAGTCGAACCCATCATGAACAATTTTGTATCTCATCTCATCTACAACATATGTATTATTATCCAGGAAGGGAGAAGGTCAAGCAAGGTTGTAAAGTTGGTGAGTCCAGTTTTATTAATATTGTAGTAATAAAAATAAAGAGATTGGATGGAAGTGGGTGGGGAGGGATGAGCTAGACACCCAGTCCCAACTTGCACATTGCATCACGATCCTTTCCCAGGCGTTGGGAATTGGTTACGTTTGGGATCAAATGGAAATCGTTGGAGTTTGTTCAACGGCAGAACCGGTACTACTCACTTTCTGCTATGGTTTTTACACAAATATATTGGCGTCTCCATCAGGAGGAGCCAAAAATTTTCATATGCTATGGATCACGAGAGTTCACGAGAGGTAAGACGGTTGCAGGGCTGCCTTTTTCTCTGTAGCGTGACTTGAGTACAATAATGTACCGTAAAGTAGTTACACATATGGAATAGCATAATACTAATACTACTGAGGTTGGCACAATTTTACTGCCGTCTAATCATAAACTCGACAATACTTATTGGGAGGAGACAAAGGGCTGAAAGAATAAGAAAGCAAACTGCCATGCCTTGCCTTTCCAATCAAGTCTGGGCAGCACGATAAAGTTGTACCCATTATTATGCTTCTATCTAATAATTAGACATTCGTCGTCCCTCTCTCTCTCCTTTGGGTACTTGTAGTATTATCCGATCATCCGGCTCCTCCCTCTCTTTCCCCCGACATATATTACATATTTTGCTTTCAAGTTTCAAGTAAGAGAACATGCAGGGACAAGGATACATACACGTTTGCCATTTTTTTTCACAATTAGAATGATGTAGTCCTGCACAGATATTATTAAGGTCACTGACTGATATGGCCTATAGGAAAGGCAAGGGCCGATAGGAAGGAAAGGCATGGGATAATCTTTAATCAAGTTAGGAAAGCAGAGAAGACAAGTACCGATACCGGTGAAATCAAAGAGGGACAGCCAAAGTGGGAAAGACTCACATGCTTCATGGGAAGGTTCTCTTTATCATATTCAACACAATTTATTATTAAGATGGAAGGAAAATTAAGACAATATAAGCACAGAATATTAAAAATTAAAAAAATTCAAAAAAAGGAAAAGGCGGCAGCATCTTATGGCTTGTGGCTCATGAACGAGTGCCACAAAAAGGGAATGGAAGAATGAGTTCACAAGGAAAGCATCGGCCACTGCCAGAGAGTTGAGAGCGGTCAGAAAGAAAATTGGGAAAAGATTGAAGAGGCATCACCATAGTTTCCTGTTACGGAAAAAAAAATCCCACAAAGATTGGAGATCGGAATGCAACAATAACTGGGTCTCAAAATGGGAAGATAGACACCATAAAGAAATAAGATAGAAACAAAAATAGAGCACACCCGGCCGCCGGGTGCGGCTCCTCACCCGGCCGCCGGGTGCGGCTGTAAAACCCGGGACTCGAGTCAGAGTTTTACGGGAGTGAACCAGTCGGTTCAACCATTGGTTCGAATTGAGTCAACTTCATGGACCGCGAGCTGAGTTGAAGCCAGCTGTGAGTTATGAGCGATGAGGGTCATGTATGCTCGAGTGTACGATAATAACGTCTAAAAGATGATGAAAAATGGGTTATCAAATATATAGAGGTATACAGTATTGATTGTTATTTTTATTTTATCGCAGAATAGTTTTAGGCCGAATAACACATTAGGACGTGTTGGATTATATTCGGGTGGGTTATTAGTTATAGAATATATCATTTGGATGTTGCTGTGTTCGTTTGATTTTACGGGATTTTTCCCAAATTTTTTTGAATTTTTTAAAGATTTATTAGGAGATAGTTATTACTATTAACTTAAGTCGGAGTCGAGTTAAATTTAATTTACAAAAATGCCATCGCATGCCCCTTCATCTTCCCCGACACCTTCCTCACCCCAAACCCTTGCCGCCGCCACTGTTGTATGCTGCCGCCACCGCCGCGACGCCGCACTGCCGCCGAGCAACGCCGCCCCACCCCTGCCATGCCGCCACGACCCGCGCCGGCCACCGTCTCGCCGCCACGACGCCGGAATCGCCCCACAAGCCGCGACGCCCTCCCTTGTCAATTCGCCGCTGTCCGGGCGCGCCGCCTCGGCTGTGACCCCGACGACCACCCCCTCGCTGTCGCCGACATTTCCCCCACCATCCTGAGCGCCGTCGAGGACGGCCGCAGCCCCGATCGGAGCATGTCGCCGCCGCCGCCCGTTTTCAACTCTGCCGCCGACAGCCATCGCCGCCCCGGCTGTTTTGTTTGACACTACCATCGGACCAAGCTCGTCGAGCTAGTGCCGATAGACCCCCTGATTGCCCCGTCCTGAATCACCGTCAGAAAACTGCCGACACTCGCTGGAAAACCGTCGGAACCGCCGGAAAATTGGATTCATGGGAAATTTTCCGGATCATCCGCCGAATGCACCCGGTCCAATCTGATCGGACTTCGGACGCCGGTAGGTGCCGAATTTGAGTTTCGAGACACGAAACGGAAACCCTAGCCGTCGCCGATATTCGACGAAGCGAGGTATAATTTATTTGAACTTAATTATTTGAAAGTATTGATTATTAGAATTGCATTCTAGGATTGGTGAATTGTGTGTTATAATAGTATATATAAATGTAGATTTGATTTAGGATAAAATATGAAATTTGTTTGATTGAGTGGTGTTAAAAATTGAGGCTAAGAAACTAATTAGAGTAACTAGGTAATGATCATGATCTAATGCAAACTAGCCTAAGTAGACTTGCTAGAATTGATATAGGTTGATGTGTGTTGATTGATGAGTGATTGTGTTGATTGTGTGCATGCTATAGGATGTGTGATTCATCATGCGGGCGTTAGTTTTTAGCTTGATTGTGTAGGTACGGTGTAGGAGCTCGCTGCTTAGGCGCGTGGACCCGTTTGGAGCTTCTACCAGGTCCGTTTAGGACTCGTTCTCTGTTTTTATGCTATTCTATTGTATATTTGATTTATCATGTGTAGGACAAGTTAAGTGGCGTTTTATTGGATCCTACTTAACTCAGGTCATTTAGCCAACTGTTCTTTTTCGGATTAATAACCCTCGAGGATGAGATCCCTCGAGTTTGTTTTCGAACTTCAGATCCAGCTCAAGTTGCCTTCGGGCCTATTGTATAAATCCCAACCCAGGCCTATATATGTATAGTTTTCGTGTTTTCGGTGAGAGATGGGATGAGGGTTACTTGCGGCCACGTCTTCAGATAGGGCGTGTGCTCGGAAGAGCGGGCTCTGGAGTTGGGGAGAACCCACTTCGTTCTCGAAGGATCCGGACAACTCCACCTTTGAGTTCCTCAAACTCGGAGAAGTGTGGAGGTTTACGGGTACTGCAATGCAGTGCATGTCTAGACTTGTGGTTCAAAGGGTACTGAAGGCGACTGCCTGAGAGTGCTCGGCCTTTGTGCTCAAGGCCAGGAGTAATATGGAAGGTGCAGAGGGCGGTAAGGAATGAAATTTGATGCGAGAAGCGATAGAGAAATGGCCAAGGTATGAGAATGAGAAAGAAAGGGGACGCTGTTGACCCGAGGGCGACGGCCCGACGGCGACGGCTCCCGTATGTGCCCTGATGAGAGTTCTTGAGGAAGTATATGGTTTTGATTCAACAGGAGAGTTTGCTCTCCTGTGCCAGATTGATATTAGTTATTTTCCGGGCTGGTAACACTCGTTACTTACGGTTTTTCTATATATATGTAGGTGAGGAATGCGAGCGATGAAAGCTGTCGGAACTGCAGAGGAGCAGCATGAAACCGCGCACACATGTACCTGCCGTGTGTAATGTATAATGATGGTGTGTTATTGTTATGTAAATGATAATTTTGATGTGTTTGCTTGAATAAATTACTTGTTATGAAATCAACTGATAAATATGAATGAGTAGGGAGCCTTGGAGTTCAGACTCGGCTCAGGTAAAAACGAATGAGATAATGATTGAATGTCATGGTAGATTGTTATGTGTTATCGTATTTTCATAAAATAGTATATATTTTCTTTTGGTTTCTCATTTGTTGTTTTGTCTTATTTTGCTTGTACATCATAGCATGCATGTAGGACCGTGTTAGAACCCAATCGTTCCCATTCATGCATTTCATATTTGCATCTCTATCTTGAGACGCCGAGAGTAGATCCGGGTCGGCTTAACCGAATCTAGTAGATTAGCAAACGGTTCGGTCGCCAGTGACATTTCCGGGTCGGTTCACGGGTGACCCAAAACGGGGTGTTACAGCGGTTCCTCACCCGGCCGCCGGGTGCGGTGCGCCACAATGCCACCGGCTTCAGCTCCCGACCGGTGGAGCAGCTTTCGGCCTCAGCTCCCAACTTCGGCCAAAGGGGGAGACCGCACCAGCTTCGGCTCCTGACCACTGGCTGCTGGCTCCCCTCTCTCAGCCACCAGCTACAGCTCCTCACTCGGCCGCCAGCTGTGGATCCCCTTGGCTGGTGCAGCGCGCTACAACGCCGCCGGCTTTGGCTCCCGACCGGTGGAGTAGCTTTTGGCCGAAGGGGGAGACCTCGATCTCCCAATCCTTGAACTCTTGTCCTTAACTCTCACCTATCAAGAATGAGATCCAGATATATATATAAGTTTTGAGACCTTTCATCTTCAAGGATATAACGAACAGCCACCTCTGTTTAATATACAGAGAGTCCTTTGGTATCCTGAATGTGGCATTGGGTTACATATCATTAATATTTGTAATGATAAATATTAACATCTACATTTTTTTAGGAGGATGTAAAAGATGATATCAAAGAAGATGATGATGTGCCACATGTGCTCCCAAATTTTTGCCTTTTTTTCATGGGGGAGGCATCTCTATCTTTAATTTACGGGCTTATGCATATATATATATATATGAAAAAGATAGCCTCGCTCCGATTTGAGTGTCGGATATAATCTAACAACCCACATCTTTTTTTTTTTTTAAAAAACTTCCCCTCCTTCTCACTGCCATCCATGCCGCCGTCCTCGCTGTCCGCTACTGACGCCTGCGCCCACTGCCGAGCCCCTTCCCGTGCCCTCAAGCGCCCCTCTGCGTTGTCGAGGACCTCCTTTGCGCTCACACTCGACGCGAGGAGAAACGGCAGCAGCATGTTGGGCGTGGGCACGGGCATGGGTGTGGTAGAGGAGCAATGGCGGTGGCACCACAGGCGTAGGCTAGGTGGAGGGCTTGGGCGCGGGCAGGGGCGAGGTGACGAGCAAGGGGGCGGGAGCATGGAGACAAGCAAGGGGGCAGGGGAGGGGGCACGACAGCACGGGCGGGGTTGTGAGAGGCTGTGCCCGCATGACGGCACGGGGGGTGGGGCAACGACTTGGGCAGTGGCATGGCGACTAGGGCAAGGGCTGGATGTGGAGGACGGCGGCGGATTGAATGGAGATTAGTTTTTTTTATGAAAATAGATTTAGGCCGTCAGATTACATCTGATGACCTAGATTGGGGCGACCACATGAAATATTTCCTACCTTCGCCTTCAAGGTATCCAATCTACAGAATCAGAGAGGTGCATTCAACACTAACAATTAAGAATAATAAAAATAAAAAGCAATCGGGGCCAGAGTTTTGACGAAGACTCGGATCAGGACCGGAGCTGATAACAAAATGTGGACATCCAATTCTCGTTTGATCATCACTCGTTCCCGTATTTATCACCTTTTTACAAGTACATACCTATATATCCCCAAATTACCAAAAATACGCATACTCAACCACTGCTGCATAACTCGGCCGATTCCACTCAGAATCGGCCGATTTAAATCGGATCGGTGGCGATCCGATTTAAAAAATAACGTGACTCGATCGGGTTTGAATCGGTCCGCGAATCGGCCGATTCGAACCGATTTTACCCGATTCCGGCCGGCGGCGGGGAGGCGACAGGGGCGACGACGGGCGGGCGGGGGGAGCTAGGGCTGGGGGGCAACGGCGGCGTGGGACGGGGCGGCGACGGCGAGCGGCGAGGGAGGCGACGGGGCGGCGAGGCGGGGCGGGGCGAGCTGCGAGGGCGGCTTCGAGGCGGCGCGGCGGGGCGAAAGGCGAGGATGGGGGAGCGACGGGGCAATAGGGCGGCGAGGGCGGAGACGGGGCGGGACAAGGGGTGACGGGGCGACAGGGCGGCAAGGGCGGTGGGCGGGGCGGCGGCGGCGAGGGCGGGGGAGAAAGGGATGAAATATAAGTGGCATTCTCGTAATTAAAAGTTGACTCGACTCCGACTCGAGTCAAAAATAATAACTAACTCCAAATAATTTTAAAAAAATCCAAAAAATATGAAAAAATATCATAAAATATAATACACATTATAACATGAAAATTACATCAAAATGACATATTCTATACTAATAACCCACTAATTTTGATTAAGTTAAAATTTTTGTATAGGACTGATTCAGGCCGATTCAACTGAACCGATTCCTGTCTGATTTAGACCGATATTTCGATTCCGATTTTAACTCCTTCGAAAACCAATTCCGATTCCGATTCCGATTTTTACAATTATGTACTCAACATCACAAAGACATGATGAATACTGGCTCAAACCGCATACATTTAAAACTTATTAATAATATATATTAAGAATATAAAAAATTAATTTTAAAATTTATTATTATATCATTTTTAAATAAAAATATTAAACATTTATTTAATTTTAACAAAAAAATAGTTGCATACACTTATTAAAAGTAATTTTAATTTTAATAACTAAAAAATTGAATAATTAGAAAGAATTTATTTAAAAAATTTTAAATCCTATAGAATTATATTATAAGTTTTTTTATTAATAATAAAAAATAATATATAAATATATAAATAAAATTCTGTAAAAGTCTAAATCAAGTATATGCTTTATTAAGTAACAAATTTTAATTTAATTATTATAATTATAAATATATTAAAATTTATCAATATTTTAAAAATTTTGATTTGGATAAAATTATACTTAAAATATGTTTCTAATAATAATAATAATAATAATTATAAATTAAATAAATATTAATAGGCCCATAAAATTTTTATAGGTCAAGAGTCAACTACAATAAACGCTGGAGGGCCAATGCCAACGCAACAAAAGCTAAAACGGTGACGAGAGGGGAAAAATACAACACATCAAACACTTTGGGTTGAAGTTTAAAAAAGACGTACGATCCAAAGAATCGGATATGGCCATTCTATTAGTTTTTGTATGGCCAAATCCCGATAATTATGCTTGCATTAGAGCCCAGTAACCTCCAAAATAATCGGTAGTAGCATTCCCTTGCAAACTGCATGGTGTGTGTGTGTGAAACATTTACCTTTCATTTGAAGCTTGATTTTTAGGCTACAAAGCTCACCAACAATGCCATTTCATCCTAACGACTGCAGCTAGCACTAGCTAAAAAAATGTCATTTAAAACTTGTAGCAAAGCATGACTCTTGTTGGGCCTATTGGGCTAAAAAGGACTTGAAAGGCTTTCATATTAGCCTTCGTACAAGTCACCTATACTATTTATGACTAGTGTGAGATTAACCCAATAATTCTCTCCCTTATATATTATGCCATCTAAATCATCTCCTTTTTCAATTTAGAAGGGTAGATATACCATGAGGCAAAATCAAGGCAACACCAAATCCAATCAGATATTATTGTTGGGCCTTATGTACCCTTAAAGGGACTTAAAACAAGTTTTACAAGTCTTTTTAATCTAAAAGATAGCTTAAAGAATAAGACAATCTCATTATGTTATATACAAGCCATTAATACCATTTACGACTGATATATGATTAACTCAACAACTGCCACCAATCCCTATACCAATCGGGATTTGATATAGATGAAGATTATGATGCGACTATATTGAAGCTTATCTAATAAAATGATGTGATGATTTTTACAAGGTGATCGATCTCCGTGGAACGAAATGAGCACAATGAACATATAGATTTAGCAGCATCGAGAAGGCCAAATAAAGAGCATACATCATATTTGCTTCCAAATGCCAATCGATAAAACCTGTTACCACCACGAGGAGCAGAAGCTAGGAACTGACATTGTCGCTGTACAAGGCATCGAGGACGGCGTTGAAGGTGACATGCAAGCAGAGGGAAAGACGCCACTGTCGGCTTCGTCGGCAAAGGGTAGCATCCTTCTTGCAATCGAGTAAGAATGGCTTTGGATTTTGTTGGGAAAAAATAACAATTTAATGAAATAATTTTTTTTGCTTGTTCTCGTTCTTGGATGGATACTTTTAATTTTCAATAGAATATAATTTTTTCCCTAAAACATAAAAAATAAATCTTGACACGTATGACAGATTTCTTTGATCGAACTAAAGTGATATTAAACAATAATCTGATGTAAGAAACTGCATAATTATATTATTTTATGTACGAAATCAAGGAAAATTTTATTCAGATTTACAGATAAGCAAAGTTGATACTAAGCCAAGTAAAACTCATCTCAACTCCCCAATGAGTAACCCAAATCATGGGAACATTTCACTCGATGTACACAATTTAGAAATTATTCTTCACACTTAGTTATTATTATTATTATTATTATCATTATTATTATTATCATTATTATTATTATTATTACTATCTACCAGAAAATATTAAAATATAATTTTATCCAATAATGTATTTATAATCATACTACTTGAATTAAAGTTTGTTGCATAATAATACATGCTTAATTTATATCTTATAATTATTTATTTATTTATTTATAATTAAAAAATAGAATATAATTTTATTCAAATAAAAAATCTTAAAAAAACAAATTCCATTTAATTATTAATTTTTTTACTTATTAAAATTAAAATTATTTTTAATATTTATAGACAACAATATATTTTTGTTAAAATTAAATAGATATTCATTATTTTTATTTGAAAATAATATAATAATATTTTTTAAAATTTATTTTTTATATTCATAATATACATTATTAATAAGTTTTAAATGTACTTCATGTTTTCCGTGCAAGTTAAACATTATGACTAAATAAAGACCTAAGCAGAATAACTTCTAAATTTATTAATGACTAGTCAATGAGCCTCACATCACATCACGTAAATATTTGAAATTTATTGATGGTATGTACTCGCATTTTACAAAATTAAATTATACAAATTAATAATTTTATGATTAATTATTTAAAATAAAATATCAAATATTTATTTAATTAAAAATTATAAAGTAAAGCTGTGATCAATATTAGAATAATATACACCGTTAGATATAATTTTTTTAAAAATATATATTATATTATGTACATGCCAATGTTGTGAGAATTGGTTTGAACGACTTTGTAAGAATGCGAGATTACAAATATAAGAACTTGGTAAAGTTACAATTGACGATTGCAAGAAAATCTCAACAAAACATTCTCATTTCTTCAATCCACACAATTTTCTTTCTCCCTTCGTAGCTGTCGTTTTGTTCCAAAACCCAAAAACCCAAAAACCAAGATTTTACAGATTTGGTCACAATTTTCTTTCTCCATTTGTAGCGGTCATTTTTCTCCAAAACCCAAAAACCAAAAAACCATAATTTTGCAGATTTGGTTAGTTGAGAGGAATAAAAGCGACATACGATGACGTTTTTACTGTTGGGCCCTATGTGCCTCAAAAGGGACTTGCAATAGGTGTCACGCGCCTCTCTTAATCCAAATGTTAACTTAAGGAGTAAGGATTTCCCATTAACCTATATACAAGTCACCAACATCATCCACGACCAATGTGGGATAAACCCAACACCTATGGGCCCCCAATACAAGCTCTGATATGAAACTCCCCTTCACACATCGAGCAATCCTAAAATCATCATCGTCTGAAAATCACCCATTCATCAGGCGGCATTTACATATCATCACATGACAAACTCCCCTCCCCAACTCCTCTCCCATTCATTAGACGGCACTAACATATCATCACATGACAAACTCCCCTTAAATCATCAGGTAGAACTCATATCATCACATAGCAAACTCCCCTTAAATCAACAGTTAGAACCCAAATCATCAGGTGGAAACCATGAAAGAAACTTCCACAATTGGCGTAGGCAAAACCCGGCTCTGATACCATTGTTGGGCCCTTTGGGCCACCAAAAGGGAATTGCAATAGGTATCATGAGCCTCTCTTAATCCAAAAGTTAACTTAAAGAATAAGATTTTCTCATTAGCCTATATACAAGTCACCAACATCATCTACGACCGATGTCGGATAAACCCAACATACTCCCTTCACACATTGAGCGATAACAAATCATCATCGTCACCTAGTAAACTCCCTTAAATCATCACTCCATCACACCTTAAATCATCAGGCGAAACCTCATAGGCGTCTACTATGGAGCAAAATTTTTGCCCCAAATAGCACACCAGCCTACAACCCAAGTACGCAATGGAAACGCCGCTACCGAGTAGCAGCACTGACGCTACATGCTGCAGCGTGAAACAGACATTGGATGCAGCTGCTACGCCTAGCGGCACGTAGCTACCGCTCCAAATAAACGCTGCATGCTGCCGCTATGCCTAGCGGCACATAGCTACCGCTCCTAACAGTGGCACAAAGCAATTCCCTCCGTTTGGACAATGCCGCTACAAATAGCAACATAGTAGATTACCGCTTAGAATAGCGGCATGAGGCTTCCCACTCGTTCCTGCCAACACAGTGCACACCGATCACAATTACTGGCACTCAACTGCCCAACGCCCGGTATTGTTGATCGGTTATCGATTACCAATTCACACACAGTAATTATAAACCCTGCCAAGTAGTAGCCCCCGATATTGTTGATCGGTTATCGGTAACCAATTCACACGCAATAATTATAACCCCTTAAATCATCAGGCAGAACCACGAAGGAGCCAACCACAATCAATGTAGGCAGAACCACGAAGGAGCCAACCACAATCAATGTAGGCATAACCCTGCTCTGATACCACTGTCTTAAAAGAGACTTTGATACCATTCTCTTAAAAGGGACTTGAAATAAGTGTCACAAACCTCTCTTAATCCAAAGGGACATGAAATAGGTGTCACAGACCCTCTCTAATCCAAACTACCACAATCGGTGTAGGCATAGCCCGGCTCTGATACCACTCTCTTGAAAGGGACTTGAAATGAGGTATCACAGACATATCTTAATCCATAAGGCTTTCCCATTAGCTTATAAACAAGTCACCAACACCCTCTATGACCAATGTGGGATAAACCCAATAACTCCCCTACACACATCGGGCGATCCCGAAACCAACATCGTCTGACCCATCAAATGGCACCCACCTGGTGGAACCCAGGGAAGGAGACAACCACAATTGGCTTTAGGCCCTTCGGGCTCCCAAAGGAACTTGCAATAAGTGCCACAGGTCTCTCTTAATCTAAAGGGAATAAGACTTTCTCATTAACTATATACAAGTCACTAACACCTTCTACGACCAATGTAAGATAAACCCAATAACTCCTTTACATATCGGGCGATTTGAAATCATTATCGTTTGACAATCTTACTATCATCAGAAGACATCCATATAACAAACTTCCCTTAAATCATCAGGCGGAACCCTAAACCAAATCAATATTACATGACCACAATAAAAATCCCTTGTATATGCATGGGCTTGAGCATGCAAGCAATTGGAGATGGCACTGTACACAGTGAACACCGCACCTGCTCCCCCACTCCTGTAATTACAAGAGTACAACATGCACTGGCATCAGAAACTCATTCACCCAACCACACAACCTCCTATCGCTAGCACCACCAGCAAATTTGCTCAATACCTGGCCACGATTATATCTGAATGTAAATTTGCTCAACTATAACACAACAATGTAGAGGTAGAATAGACGATAGAGAATCAAGTAAATGCAATATTAATTGATCTTTAAATGACAAAAGGTGCATTGAAAATTCAAAGCTTAATTCGCATGGAACTCCATAGAAGAACAAAACTGGCAAGTGTAGAAAACATTTAGCTTTCAAATCCAATTTAGAAGTAAATCCATCTGAAAAAAATCACAGGTTGAAATCCTGCTCGTTTAAATTAGTCAAACAACAAAAATCTGTTTGCTTAAACCCTTAGCCACCACTAGATCGGTACTTCTTCCCAAACACAATCATCTAGAGCTTGTCATAACCAGCAAACACACCAGCACCAGCACTAGCAACAACACGGAGGATATTTGCATCAGCACCCTTAAAAAGGGATTTGGCACCCTCATTTTCAGAATATGAGAAAACACATCAATAGAGCTCTTATACTTGACAGCTTCTCCTGATGTCATCATCATCCTCCGACGTTACAGTGTCAATAGGATAAGATACAAGTCCAGCACTATTTGTGATCAGCCAACCCAAAGCAAAGCTAGAAAAGAAACTAGCCTGAAATGTATAAAAACCAACAAAAAGTATTATAACATGGAGTTTGATTATGCCTAACAAAATCTTTCCCATTCAACAGTCAACATGCATTTGAAACTTTAAAACTAAAACCGAGACTTCAAATTCAAAAATGAACATACGCCTACTAACCAGCATTTTTCGAGTGAGAAGAACCGGCTTAAGGGAGTCCTACATTCAAAGTACAAGCCACGGTGAACAATGATTCCAACACTTGATATGTTGAATCCATCGTAGAAGCCCAGTAATACCATCGGATTTAAAAGTTTTTCTTTAGACATCAATCAAACCATTAAACTGTCGCTCACCTCCCACCATTCTTTGCAGCTTTCGCATGATTTGCCAGACGGTAGAGAATAATCCTAAGGAGTACACAAGAAGGGAAGATGCACCGGCTGCACCACCAGATGCCAAGTTTCCAGCAAACCATTTCCAGTACCCGTCTTTATCCTTCTTAAGGTTGAACATACTCTTCAAGTAATCTTTAAATGCAAAGTTCAAAGCCTGCAGTATAGACAAAATTAGCAAATCAGAAACGAAGTTCCAAGTATTCCTAACAACCTCGTTTTAGTTAATATCTGCATAACCTGTTGCAAACAAACAATATAAGATGCAAACACCAAAAAGAAATCAAACCATACTCGCACACAATAGAAAATAATATAACCCATTACGAAACTATGGGTACATTCATAACAATATTTGACAATCTCAAAACATATATTGTTCAATAATCATAAAAGTAAATACTAACCCGTGTAGGGATGTAACGGATAACATTGGCAGGGTTCCCCTTCCAAAGAGATGTAAATCCTTCATCGTTAACAGTTATTTTAAAACGGTCCCCAATGCTGCCAGCTTTAATCATTTCATCCTGATTCTGAATCAAAAGTTTCACACGCTCAATAGGAGCTGCTGCAGTTTTAGAAGCAGCTGCAGAACCCCTATCGATTGCAAAAATTAGCAAATCGCTTCTCAAGTAGGTGCTGGGACACATACAAAACAAGAAATCATTATGATTTTGGTGTAAAAATACTAATTAGTGTCGGTTCTACCAAGTATAAGAGTTAGAAGATGATCTAGAACAAATTCGGGATGAACTCACAAGATAAGCATAATTTGGTCTTTGACAAAAACCGCATCGGCGAGATGCAGAGCGCTCAACTGTTGGCCTAGCGATTAGGAAGAAGTTATGGCCAAGATCACGCGGGCGATGCTGGCAGCAGGAAATAACTTTGATATTTTTGGAGTATGGTAAGCCCACTTATAATATTAGGGGGATCATTTATAAAATTGATTAAGGTTTAAAGATGACAGTTGGAAAAAACTCCGATATGGTAGGGTGACAACACGAGAAGATGAGAATGAATGCCGAAGAGTTGGATAGAGAAGAAGGGCATTTTCTCAAAAAAATTTTTCTTTATTTTGATTTAGTTTTCTCTTTACTTAAATGATGTTTTTATATTACATATGAATTTCTTGAGTTTAATTGAATATTTTATTGGGTAAATTATTTTTAGGATTTTCAATGGCATGAATTAATAAATGTCATTAATTTTTATCTATGTGATTGTGTTTTTGGATCATCTATTTTGTTATGTTTTTAATGTCCTCATTGGATTAGCCTATTTATTACTAGATTTAGAGATTTGATCTTATATAAAGATAGAAAGATTAAAATTTGTCATTGAATAGAATAACTTTTATTCATATGTTTAGAATGATTTACATGTAAGATAAAATATACTCATTTGTTTTAGATAATTATTAATGAAAGAAATTAAAGAATTATTTTACATACACAATTTCATATAAATATAAAAGTTGTGTGCAAGTGATAAGTTCTGGTGAATTAAGAAATTATCATGAATAATTAATTCCCGTAGTTAATTTTCTAAAATGTATAATTCATAGGTAAAAATTATGACTTTAATTATATAAAACACTAGGTGATATTGAAATCTTAGGTTTGTCGTCTTGAGGTTAATATTTGATTGGAATATTACATGTTAAATTAATTTAGTCTTAATCCGTAATTTAATCACTATTTAAATTTATTTTTATTTAAATATAATTAATTAAATTAGTTTGGTAATTAAAAGCTACTAATATTAATTCCTTATGGGACGATACTTTCTTATCATTTTTATTACTTAATTTGACGCATGTGCGTTATAAACTTATCACTTGCAAGCAAATGGTCAAAAAGTTCCGAAACACAAACACAGTCCACCTACAGAGTGTAATCTAATAAATTGAGATATAAACTGCCAACTTATTTTATTGGCTTAAGAAGACTCAAATTGTATCCGAGGTGACAAACATCACTACTGTCAACGCATTCACATAAAAAACTATTCTAAAAAAATGTTGGATCTTAACATGGTTGATTGTCCATGAAAAATAGACAGCCGATGCACCGTGTAGAGCAAAAAGTAACATGTTTATTACGCATTCAAGTTTGGTGATGGCGAAGGCTAGCATATTAATGGGGCGATCAGTGGTTGTCAACAGATCCTCCTTAAACGTATGAGCTTGATTCATCAATGAGATAAAACACAAATAATAAATTGATATTTTACCTCACAACGTACTTTTTAACCGAAAACAAATGCACGCAAGAAACGCTTTTCTAAAGAAAATAATGCCGACAACTAATTTTATCAATATCAATCAACATTAAGTTGACAAGATACAAACACATATAATAACAATACGAAACATCCATACAATTGGCCTAAGCAATTTACCAAAATCACACAGTATAAGCCATTAGTCAAATAAATAACAAACAATGAAAAGTACACAAAAAAAAATCAAGCCTTGCATGGTGCGATTCATACGATAGACAAATATACTGATAAAAATAGAATTATACTTATTTGATTTTTTAAGGCAGTTAAACATGCTCTTGTTACCGGGAATTTAAAAGTTGAGGTTAGCCGATTTGAACCTTTGACTTTCTACTTATTACTGATTATTATTTGATTATTATTATTATTATTAGTTGAGTTCTAATTATTTGATTGGCAACGGTTATTTTTATTATATTTTTAGATTTTTTTAAACTTGAATTGCCTGACTCTCCTACTTTTAATCTCACACTAGTATTGAGTTCCTCATTTATTAATAAGAGTAAATATATTTATATGGTGATTGGTGATGCCAAGGGTTTCTATTTCCCATCACAAACACACAAAAAAAGGGATAATGTATAATATGATATGATATATCATAATATATCTAAGTGACAAGAAGGTCTAGGTTATCCGTACAAGGCAAGAAGGTCTAGGTTATACACACTAAAAGACCCCTTAGTAATTAGCTTAACCAACTTACAATTACGTAGGAGTGTTGAGAATATTCTCACATTCAAAATGGATCAATACTAAGAACTGAAATGTGTAAGTGGTTAGCTAGTCATTTTGGACAACGTCTAAATCTTTTATATTTTTTCAGCACTGATATTAAAGAATACTGGGCAAGATGTTGAACTATGCATGACTTATAATATAGATAAATTTTAGTTTTATAAATACTATATAATATCTTAAACATAGATTTTGATCAACTTTAAAGATAGATCTCAGTTAAATTAAAAAATATATTATCATAATTTGATTTATTATTTATTATTATTTTTAACCTACGATTAGTTTATTAAAAAAAATGAAAGTGTTGGCATTGAATACATTACACACACACAAAAAAATTTCTTTACTTTTTTTTAGGGAAAATAGTTGTACAAAGTTAAAGATCCCTGAAAATGACAGAAGTTTAACTGAGTATTCTTATTTTTGAGGATTGACTATTTACTTTCACATTTTTTAAATAAGAAAAAGAAAGAAGAGAAAGTGGCAAAATAATTTAAATGGAGGACAAGTCCCACACGGGAGGGAAGGAACTCCAACCACACGACTAGGGTTGTTCAAAGTTTTAATTAAACTCAATTTATCTCGATTACTCAACTGGAAAAAAATTTGACTCAAAGCTTAATTCGAGATTAAATGATTCGAGCCTGAGTTTGTACTTGCACAACTCGACTTGACTCGAAGCTTAAGGAATAAGATTTTATTATGTATGTCTTATAAAATATCATTATTAATATAAAATTAAATAAATTTATACATGATTAAATTATCTTTTATGTATAATTATGTCAAACTTGAAATATTTTAATTAAAGAATTAAATTTTTGTATGAATTATGTGAAAAATCAAATGAGCCGAATTAATCTCACTGCTAATTATTTGCATATGTTAAAGTCCTACAAATATAACTAAAAAATTCTATCTCCTTCAACCTCAAGTACTGCTCTTATGTGCAATCACTGATATATTTGAAGCTTTTAATTACTTTTCAAAGCTTAAATGATGTATCTCCCATAATAGGAGTGCCAGAATTTCAGGGTAGGAAGCGATGGAAATTTGCAGGGAGTTGGATTGTATATAAGTGTGGAACCGGCTCCGGGCACCCGGTCAGTGGAATGTCGTTATAGCAAGCTTTTACATGCACTTGAAAGTATTTTCTGTTTATGTATAAAGTGATTGCCTAATCTTTATTTCCAGTTGGATCAGTCGGTCAGCATTTAAGATTTTAAAACTATTGATGACAAAAGAGAAGATCAAGGTCTTAAGTATAAAAGATTCTTTGAAAAACTCTAGGCATAACCCATATAAAATCATCCGTCGTTAGTGAAAATTCCCAAAATTAGAGATTAATCACAGCGAACAAAAGTAATGGGAAAATAAGACCTGAGAAATAAGATAAAACAAAACCACAAAAGAGCAGAGATTTAACGTGGAAAACCCTCCTTCAATCGAGAGTCAAAAACCACGGGCAACAACGAACAATTCACTACTTCAACCAAAGATTACAGTCATCAAATATATATAGAGATGTACAAGAAGATTACTCACACACCCTATACTATTGAGATTACAAGATTTCACTCTCTCTCAATACTCCGTATAAGATAAACTCATGAATATTTTTCCCTCTTCTTTTATCTCTATATCTCTCCCTATCTCTCTTTTTCTTGTCTTTTCTTCTGCTTGTCTTGCCCTCCTTAGAATGAGGCAAATGAAGCTCAATTTATAGAGAAGCTTTGAGACCCTTCAATCTCCATGGAACAACTAACAGTCACCTCTGTTAATATTCCGAGAAGCTTTGAGACCCTTCAATCTCCATGGAACAACTAACAGCCACCTCTGTTAATATTCCGAGATTTCTTTAGTATTCCGAGTGTGACAATGGGCTACATATCATTAATACAATTACACATATTAACAATCTCCCACTTGGAGTCCGATTGGAACACACCAGTCCAAACTCTTCCTCCACTTGTTCGTTGCATGAGTCCACCTGCATGTTAGTGCAAGTTCACCAAAGTTGAGCAAAAACTCAACTTTTTTCCATCCACCGGTTTAGTCAACATATCCGCCGGATTATTTTTTCCATCTATCTTCTCCAACTTCAATTTACGTTCTTCTAACAAAGATCTGATAAAATGATACCTTAACCGAATATGTTTGGTCCTAGAATGAAATGCCGAGTTCTTGGCTAAATGGATTGCACTTTGACTATCACTGTACAACCTGCAATCAACCCCATTAAAACCTAACTCATTCATTAAAGTTTTAATCCAAATATATTCCTTGCTAGCTTCTGTAGCAGCCACATATTCAGCCTCAGTTGAAGACAGAGCAACTATCTTTTGCAATTTGGAAACCCAACTCACCGCGGTTCCACCAACTGTAAAGATGTATCCGGATGTACTCCTGCCATTGTCTCTATTTCCAGCATGGTCCGAGTCCACATAACCTTGCACATCAATATTATCACCCTCAAAACACAAACAGTAATTAGAAGTTCCTTTCAAGTACCTGAAAATCCATTTTACTGCCTCCCAGTGTTCTTTTCCTGGGTTCATCATGAATCTGCTCACTACTCCCACTGCATGTGCAATATCTGGTCTTGTACTCACCATAGCATACATAAGACTTCCAATAGCTGAAGCATAAGGCACCTTTTTCATGTGAGCTTTATCCTCCTCACTCTTAGCACCTTGTTCTTTGGACAATTGGAAACTACCCAAAGTAGTAGTCACCGGCTTGGATTCATTCATGTTGAATCTCTCAAGAACTTTCTTCACATACCCTTCTTGAGATAACCACAACTTCTTGTTCTTCTTGTCTCGGGTAATTTGCATCCCAAGAAGTTGTTTTGCTTCACCCAAATCCTTCATGGAAAAACTCTTGGCTAACCTCATCTTGAGACTAACAATTTTCTCCATACAAGTCCCTGCAACAAGCATGTCATCTACATACAAAGTTAAAATAATGTAATCCCCATCATTAAACTTTTGTAGATATACACAGTGGTCCGAATTGCTCCTAGCAAATCCATTATCCAACATAAACTTGTCAAATTTCAAATACCACTGTCTTGGTGCTTGTTTGAGTCCATATAGACTCCTCTTCAATTTGCACACCATATTTTCTTTACCTTTGACTTCAAATCCTTTTGGTTGTTCCATATAGATCTCCTCCTCCAAATCACCATGAAGGAAAGCTGTATTTACATCAAGCTGCTCTAAATACAACCCCTTTACAGCCACAATACTCAAAATAATTCTAATAGAAGTCATTTTTACAACAGGTGCAAATATATCATGAAAATCAATCCCTTCTTTTTGACCAAAACCTTTCACCACAAGTCTTGCCTTATACCTTTGTACACCACCGGCTTCAGACTTGACCCGATAGATCCACTTGTTTTGTAGAACCCTCCTTTTTGGCGGCAACTTCACCAACTCCCATGTATGATTCTTCTCCAACGATGACATCTCATCTTTCATGGCCAACTCCCACTTAAGATGAGCTTTGTCACTCATGGCTTCATCATAGGACTCCGGTTCTCCTGCATCAGTATACAAAACATGTTGTACAATTAAATTTAATTTCTGAGTAGGCTTTCTAACCCTTGTGCTCCTCCTTGGTTCAGGAGCAACAACTATCTCTTGTGGTGGCTCTGAGTCATCAATTTCAACTTGTGCATCAGAATATTCAGAATCTGATTCATCATCATTTGGTTGATTAGCCTGTGACTCACCTTCTTGTTCGGTCTCTTCAGAAGATAATTGTTCCTCATCACTTGGAACAAATCCTTGATTTTCAGCACTTGGCATCTCTTCATCTGTCTCATCAAGCTCCATATATTCTTTTTCTTTTGACTCCTCATTCTTTTCTTCTTTCATGTCTTTGTACATGCACTCTTCATTGAATACAACATCCCGACTTCGAAACACCTTGTTGTTCTCGAAATCCCACATCCGGTAACCATACTCATCACCTCCATATCCAAGAAATACACATTTGCGGGACTTTGTATCAAGCTTCTTTCTTGATTCCCTGTCAACATGTGTATATGCAATACAACCAAAGACTTTAAGAAAAGAGTAGTCAACTTTCTTACCAGACCATACCTCTTCCGGTATTTTTCCATCTAAGGCGCTTGATGGACTTCGGTTTATTAGGTAGACAGCTGTATCCACTGTGGCACCCCAAAGATGCAAAGGGAGTCCAGCATGAACCCTCATGCTTCTCGCTCGCTCTAGGATGGTCCTGTTCATTCTCTCCGCCACCCCATTCTGTTGTGGTGTCCTTGGCACTGTCTTGATCCTTCTAATTCCCCGTTGTTCACAATAGGAGTCAAACACCTTATTGCAATATTCTCCACCATTATCCGACAGAAGACATTTCAGTCTTAAACCTGTTTCATTCTCAACTCGGGCTTTCCACATCTTGAAAATGTTAAAGACATCTGATTTTTCTTAATAGTGTAGATCCACGTCTTCCTACTAAAATCATCAATGAAGGTAACAAAATAGAGATTACCTCCAAAAGATATATCATGGGCTGGTCCCCAAACATCCGTATGAACCAACTCCAACCTTTTGGATTTCATCTCTCGCCCACCCTTTGTAAAGCTGACCCGTTTCTGTTTACCTAAAACACAGTCTTCACAAAAACCAAAGTTAGAATCAATTATACCTGTCAAAACCTTCTTGGAATGTAAGATCCTCATCCCACTCTCGCTCAAGTGACCAAGCCTTCTATGCCATAACGTTGTTATGTCATTCTTCTCAGCTGCCAAAGAAACAAACTGATCTACCTTGGTAGACAATGGGTAAAGTGTACCCACCGCCTTCCCCTTGATCACCACCAATGCTCCTTTGCTGATCTTCCACTGATTGTTTTCGAATGTGATCCTATAGCCCTCTTGGTCCAGCTTGTTAACAGATATAAGATTTTTCTTTAATTCAGGTATATACCTGACCTCCTTGAGAATAAGTTTACCTTCATCATGCATCTTCAAATGAATTACTCCTTTACCTTCAATTCTGCACTTCTGACCATTGCCAATTGTTACATATCCACAATCACTCTTGACAAAATCACAAAACCATTCTTTGTGAGAAGTACAATGAAATGAAGCACCTGAATCAATATACCATGTATCTATGTTGTAATCAACATGAGCAAATAAACAAAATTTCTCTTCATGACCATCAACAACATTAGCTACATTCTTGACTCGCTCGGGACAATCCTTCTTTAAATGTCCTTCCTTGTCACAAAACCAACAAGTAGGCTTACCCTTGAATTTTCCTTTGGATTTAGAGCGCCCTCGGTTCTTAGGACCTCTACTTTGACTTCTTCCTCTTTCTTTGCCCTTGCTTTTGTCCACCGACAAAGCTGTGCCCGAGATGGACGGTGTGCTATCTACCATGCTTCTCTTCATCATCTCCTGATTCAAGATTGCACCTAGCACTTCATCAAACTTTAGTTTTTCTTTTGATGCATTACTTATAGATGTAATTACCGTATCCCAACTCTCCGGCAAAGAACACATGAACATTAAAGATTTAATATCTTCACTAAAAGTCAACTCCACGAATTCAAGTTGTGCCCA